>JAJOZX010000870.1:1122500-1133283 GCA_023014485.1 Bathynomus jamesi
AATGATTCGCATCCCAAATTTTGACTTTTTCGAAGCAACTTTCAATCGTCTGATTCTTTTCTTTCACTGCACACTTCCTTTCCTGTACGGGTGTAAGAGACGCTTTTTATTCCTTTTTCTTCTTTGACTGTTCATTAGCTTCATTTTCACTAGATATCACTTCATTATATTCCTTCTTGTGCATTAACCGCAGATGGTTTTTTCAAGTTAGTGGTACTCCTTCCCTTTCGTGAATAGTTCTTATTACATATGACACACTTCGCTACATCGTTTGACACTCTCGAGAAGTACTTCCACACTGCACTCGTAGATCGCTCCATGATGGTTGCACCACAGTCTAACACTTTATTATGGTTTGAAGCACGTAACGTTACAAAAGTAGAGACGGAGAGCTAGCACAACACAACCACCCTCACTCGTGTTTGAACAGATACTGAAGTTGGTGCTTTAGTTTAGTTTGTAACTTGGTGGTGAAGGTTGCCTAATTTCTAATAAAAAAATTTGAGTGTTTTTTTTATCTTTTTTTATCAACAGTAATTATACATCATCATTGCTTTATTAAATATAATTAAAATAATGCTTTTCTAGCTACCTAGTGTTGATAAATGTAAGTTATTACATAATGCAGCTATCCATCCAGTCCAAGTAGCAATTCTAAACATGTCTCAATTAGAGCGTAGCAAACTTTTACGTTTTGCACCCTTCAGTGAAGGCATGAGCATGATGACACGAACAGCATTTGACGACGTTTATAGATAGAATAGAATAACCTTTAGAATAACCTTTATTAATAATAATAAAATAAATAATTTTTTTCAATTTACAATAACATGAATAATTGTGAAGCTCGATTATTTACTTTATTTAATTTGGCCCTAAAGCTTTAGGCTTTACTGGGCTCTTATTAAAAATAAGGAGCTACTTGTTATTAATTAATAATAATAAATAAATAACTAAGTAAATAAGTATTAATTATTAATAGTTAAAACATGTATTACAATATTAAACAATATTAATGGACAATATTAAACAATATTAGTGGACATTAATCCTAGATTTTTGTTAGTATGCCATTATTAATCAGGATTTCAACTTGGTTTTAAACAAATTTACATTCACAATATTTTTTATATCGGCATGCAAGTCATTCCATAGTTTCAATCCAATGAAAATGCATAGTTTTTGAGATGAAGACAATCTAATTTGAGGTATAACAAGCTTTGATGTATTTCTGGTCTGATACAAGTGGATTTCTTGATAAGTTACAAAATATCTATTTACCCATTGCAAATTAATGATTTTGTTCTTACACTTGTAAATAAAAATAAAATGTGCCAGTTTGGTTATATCGTTGAGCTTTAGTAGGTTTAGCTCTTTAAGTAATGCACTAGACGCAGTGGTTCCCAACCTTTTTTGCGCCATGCCCCACCTCGACACCTCAAAAAATTTGATGCCCCCCATTAATATAAAAACAAATTTGGTGTTCAAAAGGTATTATTTAAAATTTACAATAATATGAGTACATTTAATATGAGTTACCGTACATTCAATATGAGTAAATAAACTTGAGGTTGAAGCTAACTAAATTATTACCTTGAAATAAAATTTCTCAGTTGAAAAGTTATAATTTTAAATTTCAATAATATGAGTACATTCAATATGAGTTACATTAAATATGAGTCAAGAAACTTGAGATTGAAGCTAACTATATTATTTCCTTGAAATAAAACTTCTCAGTTGAAAAGTTGCAATTTTAAATTCACAAAAAAGTAATTTAAAATAATACCACTTTAAACACATTCACAATATTAGGTAAAAATACAGCAAATTCAAAGTTTGATAATCTCAAGTTAGTGAGATCCTTGAGCTTGATGTTTACTACAAATGGTTTTGATTTCAGGCACTAACTTAGTTAGCTTCAGTCTTAAGTCTCCTCGTTTTGTGATATCCAGTCGGTTTCTTTTTTTCTGTAGTAAGTCACTTACAGCACTAAAACCACATTCACTAAATATGAAGATGGGAATGGTAACAGTAGCTCACTCGCCAAACGAGTTGAATTTGGGTATTTAGTCTTGGTCTCATCACAGAGCCACATCATGGTTCCTTTTATTTTGAATATAGTTTTAACAGAATCATCATTTTGTATTTCAGTCAGTTCTTCTTGGTACTTCATGCCCACTTCAGATAGGTCCACTAGCAATGGCTGAGTTAGCCAAGATGGAAAACTCATTTCTTTTAAATCAGAAAATCTGTAATTTAAATCACAGGCCAGTATTTTCAAATGATCCACAATGACAAGTAAAGCATCATCAGTTACCTCACACTTATTTAGCCAATATAACTGGGTATATTTTCTTGCAGAAATATTCTTTTGACATAATTCCAGAAATGTAATGAAGCCAAATATCTTTGTCTTTGAATCAACATGTTAAGTAAAATATGGAATTGTTGTCGTCGTGTAAAAATGTTGCAAATAAAAATAATTATATGTTATTGAAATTTTAAAATATATTTACTTATAAAAATTATTATGTATAAATTTCATTTTATTGTAGCATTTTCAAATTGCCCCCCAAAATATTCAAACTGCCCCCCTGTGGGACGTGCTCCCCACGTTGGGAATCACTGCACTAGAGTGATCAAGGAAATCAGCATCACATAATAACCTTATTGCTCGTTTTTGGATGACAAAGATACCATTTAATGCGTTGTTAGCGGAGTTTCCCCAAACAAGGGTGCAGTATGTTATATAAGGAAGAACAAGAATAAGGTAAAGAGTCAATAAAACTTGTTTAAGGACTACATTTCTAAGTTTAAACATTTAACAACGCTCCTTGAAATCTTTTTCGCGATATAATTTACATGATCACTCCATTGCAAATTCTTATCTAGCATTACACCAGGAAATTTTGTTACAGTACACTCCTTTATGGCGATTTCATTAACATTAAGTTCATCAAGATATACATTTCTTTTATTAGTAAAAATCATGACATTTGTTTTACTGGTATTTAGGAAAAGTTTATTGGTGGTCAATCATTTCATTACACTGATGAATTCTGAATGAAATATAATCTTAGCTGTATTAACATCTTTGCAAGAAAAAGAGACAGTTGTATCATCTGCAAACATTATGAAGTTCAGTATATCAGATGAACGTGGAAGGTCATTTATATATCATAAAAATAACAGTGGACCCAGAACTGACCCCTGTGGCACACCATGTTTGACAAGCGCTTTGAAACCAATCACTGATTGCTCCTCTAAAGCCGTAACAATATAATTTATTAAGTAGAATATTATGGTCTATTACATCAAACGCCTTACTCAAATCCATAAGTATTGATATCATTATTTCTTTGATCTCCTTAGCTATATTTACATTTTCCATAAGATTTAAAATAGCCATTTCCGTTGTTTTATTATTACGGAAGTCATATTGATTTGGAGTTAATAAATTGTAGGATTCTAAATATCGCTGCATTCTACTTTTTACAATTTTTTCAAAAACTTTGCTGAACACAGATAACGAACACACCAGCCTGTAATTTGTTGCTAGTGTAGGATCACCCCCTTTAAAAAGGGGTGTTATACAACCAGTTTTTAGCATTGATGGGAATATTCCTTTGAAAATACTTTGATAATTTTAGCCAAAGTTACAGATATCTTATCTTTATCAAGTTTCAATATAGGTTCGGGAATGTTATGAATGTTATTTTTTGTATTTTTTAATTTACCACTAATATTCTGGACCTCAGTAGAGGTAGCAGGAACAAAAGAAATTGAATTTAGTGGGCTGGGTGGCATATATTCTAGAGGTGAGTGATCATTATTTATTAATTGTGAGCGAAGCTTATCCGCTATTGAAGTAAAATGTGCATTTAAAGAGTCTGCAATAGCAGTATCATCAGTAATTTCTTTATTATCAACATTTAATTTCTCTATTGAATTTTTCTTAATTTGTTTTCCGAGAAAACTGTTTATGGTTGTCCAAATGTTTTTCATGTCTCCTTTATGTTTGGAAAATTGATTGTTATAATAGTTATATTTTGCAATTTTGGTTATTTTAGTTAATTTGTTTCTGTATAGCATTTATAGCCATTACACTGCATTTATAGCATTTGGTTGCCCTAGTAAGAAGATATCCTCAAACAACCGCAATTGCGGTTGCAGTTGCGGACAACTACTACATCACTAGTGTGTGTATATATATATATATATATATATATATATATGATACCTTGTGATGGTTTTGAAAGACTGTTTAGAATCGACCTGCGGTCTAACCCTCTGTACCACCTCCCGTCATTTACCGGGTTTGGTGAAGGAGAGAATTGGTTTCAGCCGCTCTACTCTTACCCTCATAGTCAGCCATGGGTGACTTGTCAAAGACTTTGCATAAGAACCTTTCCAATTGGTTCTTGAAATTATTCTGTCTGCTATGTATTCTTTTGGTAGTAGGCCCTACATCAAAAAATTTAGGACCTCATATTCTGAAGTATTTCCCATCTTCGTTTCCGTGGGTTAGGTTAAGGTCTACGCGCAGCTGGGACCTACAGAATCTTCCTCTTTTCTCATTCTAGTATATATCTATGTTATTTTTAACATTTGGGATATAACCCTTCAGTATTTTTGATACGTATATCATTGTGTATAGCTCGCGGCTACTTTCCAGGGAGTAGAATTTCAGGGATTGTAGTTGGGTAGTCTTCATCGTGTAGTTATCTTGTAGTCTTCTTTCATTTCCTCTATGTTAGAAGTAAATTCCTTTGTATGGCTTCTATGTTTGCAATGTCTCGTTTTCTTTATGGGTTTGAGAGTACTGAGCAATACTCAATTATTGATAGGACTAAACTCTTCTATGATTTTAGCGTGATGTTTGCTTTTCCGCTGAGGATGATCCTCCAGATAATTTCCATTATTTTTCTAGATGTTGCGATTTTAATGTTGTGATCTGAATTTGGCATCCGATGACATTATTACTCAAAGATCCTTGACTTTGGGTGTTTAGAGTTATCTGTTTGTCTTTCAGTGTTTTTTTTTAATCATTGTCATTAGTAGCGATATTGGTTTAGTTTCGTTTTCTGTTATACAGGGTGTTTCAAAAGTTCGGAATCATAGAACTAGTTTTCAATTATATATATATATTTGTAGTAATGCTTAGTTAAGAATATTAAATTTTGTTTAATTAAATAAGATAATGTTTAATGTAAATCATTTACTAATAATTATGAAACAAATTGTTTAAAATGGGTAGGGTTGGTAATACTGAATAGGCTTTGAGAGTGGACTATACCTATAACGGTTTTTCAGTCTTGAGGAGACGCGATACGCGTAGATTTAGAACCATGTGATCTTAAAGTAAATTGTTTTGCCCTCTCCGACCTAAATATATTTAGTAATATTTCATACTCGCATATCCCCTAATTAACTAAACCACTTTCGAAATTAATAAAACGTAATAAGTGTTAATAAGAGTATTATTATACCTCCCCCCCCTTCGTTTTGTAACGGTCTTTTAGAGTCAGAACTCGGCGTCGCTACCGGATAATATACGACGGCGAAAATGAGTAACGAGAGTGAGTAAATGAAATAAAGAGCAATAGAGATATAGTAAAGTAGGAAGAAGCGTAAGTAAATAATGAAGAAAAGAAATAATAAAGCGTTCACTACATTCTGGTGGCTAGCGGTGATCTTACATCATATTTTGTGAGGCTTACCCACGTGTTAGTATTTCCATTAAAATTCTTAAAACCCGGTATAATAACAAATAGCGTTAATGAATATTTTATTTCGATTATTAAAATATCTAAATGCAAATTTTACCCCGTTTGCAGGCAAATTTGCCTTAAAATTTCATTGTAAATAAAATTTAAAAATGGCGCTTCGCGTCCTGATAGCGTCCCTGACTCGCGCCTAAGAATTCAATTTGTTTCGTCCAGTTCCGTTGCTTTTCGTTTGTCCGACTCAGTATTGCGAGTCATTATTACGTTAAATTTTGTTCGGTTGGAGAGGGTATAGTTTGAAAATTATCGTGCTGCCTGAAGACTCAAATTTTTTTTTCATCTCTATCCCTTTCAGCTTACCTCTGTTGTTTACTTGTTTGTTTAAAACTTTTGGAATTAGTAGTAATTGTAATATAATAATAACGATTAATATAGAAAAAAAAAAAAAAATTGTACGTAAGTAAATTGTTAGTTTAATACAGTATGATACACGTTTATATGGTCTTTAAAAATGTTTTAGCGAAAATTTGTATCGCGATATATCAAAACCATTTCATGAACATGAGAAATTTTCTGGGTTTCATTAGCAGATTTTTGATTATATTTCGATTGCCTGTATATAATAATAGGATTATTTTGTAAATATAGGTTTACGGGCTTTTTGCTTTGCTCGCTTCGCGCTAAAATAGGATTACGTTACAGTTAAGGGACAAATCGAAAAATAAATCTTAAAGATATTAAAAATTGTCAGATTGGGCCGTATAGGATTGTGTTAAATTTAAAAAATAAGCTACATTGGTTTAATGGAACTAGCGAAATTGTGTTGTGAAATTTTCTATAAAAGTTGTTTTGGATATTTTTTATACTCATTAATTATATACAATTTGGTAGGTAAGCTGATTATTTTTTTTCTCCTCTCTGTTTCTTTCGATTCATTTCACGACAATTCCGACATATTTGGTAAAATGGCTATTGTATCGTACGTAAGAAGAATTTCTTGTAGGCCTATCGTAAAATATTGTTCGGAGATTAACCGTTATTACGGTATGTCTATTGAGTAGTAAATTTTTAGTTATTTAACAAAATTTTCATTGGTTTAACATAAATAAGCATAGGATTTTTTCTTTAATAAGCACAAACGTTATGCATAACATTCTAAATTGTCTTTCCGCGCATAACATGAATTTATTAAATATAGGCCTAAAAGCGGCAGAAAATTTTATTTTTATTTTGGCGGCCAATGTGAGTTACGGTACACATTTTACTAAATCTCGATATTATAATTTTTTTGAATTACAGAAATTTGTGTAGAATTATTTTCATATATTTTTTACGTTTTATAAATTCATTCAATAATCAATTTATTTACAGTAGGCCGATTTTTATTTTTCTTTCCAGTTCAATGACAATGGTAAAATTTTTAGTTCAAATTTAGATTGTATTCTAAAAAGGATGTTTTAATTTGGAATTAGAAATGAAAAATGTCCTTTTTTTTAGTTCGAGCGTTTGCATGGAAAATATTACGAAATTATGTTAGGATATAATGCAGTTTCATTCGGTTAGGGATATTTGTATAGAGGTTCGCTTACAAACAAAGCGACCGCTCTCAATTAGGAAATGTTTTAGTTTTGTTTACAGTGGATTGTGTGTAATTTTTTAGTACATATGATCTATTCTTATTTAGTATAACGATAAAAATTTGTATTTTCACTTGGAAACGATAAATTGCTGAGATTTCTGTGATTTGAAACCATACTGAGGTTTCTGTTGAAGGAGAGAGTTGTATCTCAGATGTAATTTGCGAATTGCAAGTTCAATTCTTATGAAATTTGACGTTTCAAGTTGGAATTACTGTATTAAAATAATTTTTGGTAGTAATATTTAAATTTTTTTTACTTTTTAATAACTGTTTAGAAAATTATTGTTGTTTAAACCTTCAGTCGGAGTTAACTAGTGCATTTGAAACATTGACTCAAGTGTACACTCGGAAATGGAGCCTCCTAGATAGCCAGTAACGTTTTTGTGGCGTCTGTGTGCTCCTCCTCAAAGCAAGAGGGTTCATGATTGTCAGAGAATGGATGACATGAAGTTTCTGGGGTTCATTTTTGTCTTTTGTATTTGAGGTATTGAGGTGATTTCTGACGATAGTTTGAACAATAATAATTCTTAAATTATACTAACAGTTACTATGTATGGGCGCTTTTATATTTATACTGTACAATTTTGTTCGTACGTTTTATGACTTTTTTTATCTTCGCTGTAACTGCCATAAGTGACCTTATGGTGCTAGATTTGATTAAATTTTTGCGAAATTTTTAGATTTGTCATTTTTTTCCGTGAATTTGGCCAGAGCAAATGTGTAGTTAGTATTTCGAAGTGAATGTCGAAAGAATTTGATAAATTAAATATGAAATGATAAGCAGTACAGAAACACGTTTAGAATAAACTTTTTTTTTCAAAATTGCAAGACTCAGTTTGGGGTCAACCAAGTTGAATCCGAGTTCCATCAAGTGAGTTTAGTCGACCGGATAGGTGATCGATCACCAATGAGAGAGAGAGAGAGAAACCAGAATGCGCATGGACTTGGCGCAGGATGGTTTCGGAAGAGAAGAGAGAAGAGAGGAACCGAATGCGCAGGGACTTGGCGCAGGACAGTTCCGGAAGAGAAGAGAAATTTACGTGTGCAGGGTCTTGGTACACGAAAGTTTCGATCGAAGATGGTCTACTGGTATTTTTCGGGCAGTAGCTGGTCACGTTGCTCGAATGCTTCGCTAAATATGTGTCAACAAAGCGCGCGGTAGACAAGCCACGAGAGCTTGAACGGGCGCCTACGACTGTACTGTCCATACAGACATACAGTAGGTTCGTTGGGAAACGGCCTACGGCGGAGTCATCGTTTGATTGTTGCCAGTGGAAGAGTCTTTCAGCTGGACGTAGGAAGAGCAGCGTTCACCGACAAAAGTGGAGATGAGACAAGGCGAGTTTCTTCATCGACTTCTAGAATTGCAAATTCCGTCCAATTCCAGCGCGTGGTCCCGCTTTCAGATATCTCCCCCCCTGATCCTTTTAGAATTGGACGTCTCTTGTTTTTTTTTTCGCCATTGGAGAGAGAGCGGAACCATTATAGCGTGCTGCCCTGTTGCATATTGATTGATGCAATCCCTTGCATTCTAGCGAAGTGAGCAGGAGAGCTGCGATTGAAAATTGAAATCCGTTGTCAGCGTGCGGAGTGTCATCTAAACAACGTCCAGCAAATAAATGTACTGATTATTATCTAATGAAATTATAAGTGAAAAGGGTGCGATTATTGCCCAATTGTTGTGTTTTTCGTGAAATAGTATGTGCGCTCTTGGTCAGTATTTTATGTAAACTTTTTCTTATTTTTTTCTATGTTGCCCTGATAGTAACTGTATAACTATACAAATAATTGTTTCGAATGTAAAGCGATCGTTGATGAGAAATCGCGGGAATAGATTGTGAACTTGGGATTTGTGTAGCCACTGTAAGAAAATTTTCTGTTATTTTTTTTGGCATGTATAGATTAGTTACAGGTTGTAATTTAATTATTAGAGTGAAATGTTATTTTATGCAAATGTGAAAATTATAAAGTTTTCGGTTTTATAATATGATACAATATATGTATGGGAATTGTCATTCTATTATTTCTTGTCTATTTCTAAACTTTGAATAAGTGTTAAAAAAAAAAAAAAAAAAAAAAAAAAAATTGCAAAATATATAAGTTTGTTGAATAAATTTATTGACATTGTTAAACGATATTAATAAGTTTTCCTAATGGAAAAACTTATTTTCAAGGGGGTGATGCGAGTGTAGTAATGCTTAGTTAAGAATATTAAATTTTGTTTAATTAAATAAGATAATGTTTAATGTAAATCATTTACTAATAATTATGAAAAATTGTTTAAAATGGGTAGGGTTGGTAATACTGAATAGGCTTTGAGAGTGGACTACCTATAACGGTTTTTCAGTCTTGAGGCAGACGCGATACGCGTAGATTTAGAACCATGTGATCTTAAAGTAAATTGTTTTGCGCCCTCTCCGACCTAAATATATTTAGTAATATTTCATACTCGCATATCCCCTAATTAACTAAACCATTTTTCGAAATTAATAAAACGTAATAAGTGTTAATAAGAGTATTAATTATACCTCCCCCCCCTTCGTTTTGTAACGGTCTTTTAGAGTCAGAACTCGGCGTCGCTACCGGAATAATACTGCACGGCGAAAATGAGTAACGAGAGTGTACAGTTAAATGAAATAAAGAGCAATAGAGATATAGTAAAGTAGGAAGAAGCGTAAGTAAATAATGAAGAAAAGAAATAATAAAGCGTTCACTACAATATATATATATATATATATATATATATATATATATATATATATATATATATATATATATATATATATATATACAGTGTATATATCTCTGGGGTTCGTTTTCGGCCTCCTGGTTGCAAACTTTATTTGTATGTCAATCAGTTTATGGTCACAGAAATTTGTGTGTGTTACTTTTTTATTTATTATTATTATATCATTGTTATTTGTCAAAATTAAATCCAAAATGTTCTCTTTTCTACTCGATCTACAGGTTTCTTGGGTGAGTGCATAATCTTCCATAGTTTCTAATAGACTTGTTGCCTGGGTTCTACCATTTTTTGTAGTGTTATTGTAGAACTTCTCAACATATATAACTTCGTCATTTTTCTCCCATGTTATGAATGGAAAGTTAAAATCCCCGCAAATTAAGATACTTGGTACTGGGATTTTAAGTGATTTTAACATGTTTTCTATTTCATTTATAACGAATTGGAATACACTTTTTGTGGTGTTTGGTGGTCTGTACACGTTCATAATGATTAACTTCAGTTCTTTTACTTCTAAAATAAAAATTTCGAGGGTGTTGTTTGATTTGCTTAGCTTCATTTCACATGTGTGTTTTTTTTCTTATAAATTTAACAGCCTCGTCCTTTTCTACCTAATCTATTCGCTCTGTATATGTTGTATTCCTTTATTGCTATTCCACCCTGGACGGGAGGGGT
>JAJOZX010000871.1:0-5000 GCA_023014485.1 Bathynomus jamesi
AACTGTAATTAAAACAGTAAAATTGCGACTAAACGGTTTATTCTCACATTTTAAATTTTCTTATCTGAAATAAAAGAAAATAATGCTAAACACAAAATTTGGAAAGTAAAATTGTGCAAACAAATGCTAGTTGCGTATGTGACATACATATATATATATATATATATATATCGTGTGTGTGTGTGTGTGTCTGTGTATGTGTGTGTGTGTGTGTGTGTGTGTATGTGTGTGTGTGTGTGTATGTGTGTGTGTGTGTGTGTGTGTGTAATTTAACTGTTACTTTTTATTACAAAATATTAGACTCATGAAATTAACAGAAATTGGAAATTCGTATAAATGCGAGTAATTTCCTTTGATTTCAAAGTAATTATAGAAAATTTTTAACCTAAAAAAAAATGTATTTTCAATTTAAAAAAAAAATTGTTTCCGTACCTTTAAAATCCGAAATGAAATTTCTTTTTTTTTATTCTTTCAAAATAAGAGTGAAAATCAAATATGATTCACATTGTTTTTTTATTAATACTACAAATGCTTCCATTATAATAATAATAATAATAATAATAATAATAATAATAATAATAATACTAATTAGAAAAACGTAATTCTGTCTACCAGCATACATCACCCAGAAAATTTTTTTGCTCCACCAGAAACTGCATTTTTATGGAAACGAAAGCACGAACCGACCAAATTTGGCTCAACCCAAACAGAGATGCACAATAAGGCATAAAACAGATAATGGACGATCGCTATACGAAAGTGAAAGGGTTATTAACCATAGATTGTGATGCAAACGAAGAAATGATGATGTGAAGCCGAGATGACCACGCCACGCCGCTGCGGTTTGGTGAGGATGAAGGTACCCGTCACCGGATATGAAGATGGTTGGAGACGATACAGAAGCAGTAATAAAAGGACTGTTTCATATATATATATATATATATATATATATATATATATATATGGGCTGAATTTCACAATTAAATACGTGAAATGAATGAATGATGCAAACCCACAATGAAAAAGAAAAATGATTCCAAGGCCTTTCGTGTATTCAGAAGAACACCTCGTCACCTGACGAGGTGTACTTCTGAATATACACACACACACACACTGCTAATTACTATTATTTTTATTTTATTTTATTTTTAGGACGCCCTATTTCAGGAAAAATGTATTCGGATGAAACCACAGTAAAAAGTGTGAACACATATTATGGGAATTGAGATGATTAAATCTAAATGAAAAATAAAATTTCTCGAAGGAAAATTTGAATTCGAAATAATGAATTCAGTATCGAATAAAATAATGACGTAATATGGAATTGACTTTATCAAAAATTGAAGACGAGTTATTTAGAAGAAAGAAATTTTTGTTCTAAGTTATAGAAATTAAATTATTTTTTCTATATCTGTTTATTTAGTTATCTATCTGTCTGTCCATCTTACCATGTAACTACCTAGCTTTCCTTGTGAACAGTCTTTCCTTGTGAACACAGAGTCTTTCCTTGTGAACAGACGTGTTTTATCGAGTGTCCAGTGTTATCAATTGAATAAGTGGTTTTCGTTGAGGTGTCTTTAAAAAAAAATAGTGTTTGGTGCATTCTTAACTAAATTACTTCGTGTTATTAATCATTCATTAACGAATATATTTCATTTATTGACTTTATTCAGTACTACTGTATATTATTTGATTAAACCAAGGCTACTGCACGTGGCTTGCCTTGTTTGTTTTTCAAATCTATCAGAAAACGAGGAGTCATAAGGTTCATTTTCCCTTCCTTCGGGAGATCAGGTAGAGTTTGGTCACACACCGTGGGAAAAAAAGGAAAAAAGTCGGTCGAATCGCGGACAGATAAGTATTATTAGTACTCTTTCTTTTACAGATCTTTCGTCGGTAGCTTAATTATATATTCATTTAGTATAAATTTGTGTTACAAGAACCTGTTTCTGCGTTTCAAAAACATTTTTGCGGGTTTGGGCAGGTGACGGCACAATAAGCACGGGGTAGACCTACGTTGTAATTTATTAATTTCCAAACGCTCGTTTTTTTTTTTTTTTTTTTTTTAACTAATTAAAAGCATGGCACCCCCGTCAAGTACTTGCAGTCGCTGTGAATGGAAATTTGCCGCTTACGCGTTTACAATGGCTAATAATAATGAACGGTTAGTTTGCAGGTGGTGCTCGAGCATGGAAGTCCTGAGGAACGAGTTAGAACGTGAGAGGGAGGCCAGAGTGAGGCTTGAAGAAAGCGTGATGCTCCTGACGGCAAAATTAGAATCCCTTGAGACTCCAGTTACGACCCCTCCTGCCTCAGTTTCTACTAATAATATAAATAGTACTAATAGCCCTCTCTCTTCCCCTAGTTCCCAACCCTTCGTTCGAGTGCGTAATGGAGCCCATTGAGAAAACCTAAGACTTGTCTACCAGTAATAACAAACAATAAGTTTTCTGTTTTAGGTTTCGAAGATGCTGATGAACCGGAAATACGACTCGTTGGCGATTCCATTGTTCGAGGGCAGCTCGAGGAATTCTGTGGGAGAAACCCTCGTCGTAGGCGCCGTTACTGCTACCCTGGTGCAAGGGTGGAGGATATAACTAATAGTGTTGACCATTTTACAGACGGTACCGCCGAGGACACAACGTATGTTATTCATGTCGGTACTAATAACGTTTTAAATTCTAGATCGGAAGAACTGCTGGCTAGGTACAGGGACTTACTAGAGCGATTAAAGGAAAAAACTAATAAGATTGTTTTAACAGGTATACTTCCTCGAATTATCCAACGTAACGATTTCTACAGCAAGGCGACCTATATTAACAATAACCTAAAGTCTCTTTGCCAACAGGAAGGAGTGCATTTTGCGAATTTTTGGAACAGTTTCTACGGCAGGAGGGACTTGTTCCTCGGAGATGGACTTCATCTTAATGACGTTGGAGCTGCGCGTTTAGGAAGACTATTTCATAATACTGTCTCTTCTTTTCAGGCTGCCGTAACTCGAACGGTCCCAGCGTAAATTCCACAAATTTCCCCTGCGCTCGCGAAGGTGTCGCAATTACAAACAATTTGAAGGTTCTATCCTTAAATGCTCGTAGCTTACGAAATAAAATAAACGAATTTTTTTCTTTAATTGCTTGTAAAGACTATGATTTAATTGCGATAAATGAATCGTGGCTTAGCACTGAAACACGTGACTTTGTAGGGGAGTATCAAATTAGAGGTTATAGACTTTTTGTTAAAAACAGAATAGGTAGGCGAGGAGGCGGTGTTATGTTGTATATCAAAGATAATATTGCGAACGTTATAGAAGTAAAGCACACAATTCCAGAACCAATAGATTCGACTATAGCAGAACTTAAATTGAACGATTTCAAACTTGTTGTTGCGGTTATATATAGGCCCCCTAATCAAACAGCTGATACGGACGAAGCGTTATATCGTGAACTAAAGAGAATAATAGGTAGTGAGCAGGCTTTAGTTATGGGTGACTTTAATTGCGCCAACGTGAATTACGATACAATGCAGGGAGACGCGGAAGGTAATCGTTTAGTTAATTTTCTCGAGGATAGCTTTCTTATTCAAAAGGTTGGGGAACCTACGAGGTTGGACAGTATTTTAGATTTAGTAATAACTACGGATGATAGGCTAATTACTGATCTTCAAGTAATAGAACCGTTAAGCAATAGCGATCACAATATGGTAGAGTTTGTCCTCTCAGTAAGTCACTCGAAACCAGCTAACTCGACTAAAATTCCTAACTTCCAGCACGCAGACTTTTGTAAATTTCGAAATAAATTGTCACACGTCAATTGGGAAAACGTAATGGGGAACTCCAACGCAAAACTAATGTGGGAATCGTTTGAAACAGTATTTAGGACTATAAATGAGGAATGTGTACCGTACAAAATTAAGCGTGCGAAAGTAAATAACAAGCCCTTGTGGTTTACTTCTAGAGTAGGAGACATTATAAAGAGTAGAGATAGGGCTTATAGGCTACATAAGTGCGATAAAGACAATTTGTGGTTACGAAACAACTACATATCTCTAAGGCGTGAAGCGAAAAGTGTAATAAAAAAGTCCAAGCGCGAATTTGAAATCTCCATAGCTCGTGACGGTAAAGAAAACCCCAAGCGATTCTTTCAATACGTCAACAATAGAAATCCAGTAAAAAGTGTCTTGGGGCCGTTGAAAAATGTTAACGGAGATCTAGTTTCTGAAAACAAGGAAATGGCTACCTTGCTAAACGAATTCTTTACGTCAGTTTTTACTATAGAAGATGTAACGAATATCCCTACGGTCATAGACATAATACCTTTTGATAATGGTAATATTTTGGATAATATTGTGGTTAGTGAAGGGGGTAATGCGCTATATTGATAAAATGAAAACGCGTAAATCACCGGGGCCGGATTCCATATATCCCATACAACTAAAAGAATTAAAAGATAGCATTGTTGTGCCGCTAACAAAGATTTTTAATGCGTCTATTTCTGAGGGGTGCGTACCAGATAATTTCAAGTTAGCAAACGTAACACCTATCTTTAAGAAAGGCGATAAAGGTGCGGCGGGAAATTATAGGCCAATCAGTTTAACGTCTGTTGTAGGTAAGCTACTGGAATCAATAATTAGGGATCGTATAGTCGAACACTTAGAATTGCATAACTTAGTTAGAAATACGCAGCACGGTTTTAGGCGAAACAAATCTTGCTTAACTAATCTTTTAGAATTTTTTCAAAGCGTGGTTGACGTTTACGATAGTCATCGGGCGGTTGATGTAGTGTATTTAGATTTTCAAAAAGCGTTTGACACCGTACCGCACAAAAGACTCATTGAGAAAACTAAGGCTCATGGAATCAGGGGTGTAGTAATAAATTGGATAGAAGAGTGGTTGCGAGGTAGGAAACAGAGGGTGGTCGTTGATGGAGCGGAGTCGTGTTGGGCTAATGTAGCGAGTGGCGTTCCTCAGGGTTCTGTATTGGGCCCCTTGCTTTTTCTTATAT
>JAJOZX010000871.1:10000-70000 GCA_023014485.1 Bathynomus jamesi
TTTTTGATGATATCACTATTTCCACCCTTCCTCTATCTTGTGGTTTGGGTTATAATGACCTACGACACTAGAAGTATGGTTGAAAACCTTATGAAGCGAACTACTTTTTTCACCTCTATCGCCAGCCAAAAGTTCACCCAAAGTTCGGCATAATAAGAAAATTAAAAAAAATTAATAATATATATATATATATATATAAAATATAAAATATGAAAATCTATTCCAAAAACTCATCACAGCTTCATTAGCATACTTAGATCTCTAATTTGGCCAAAAATGAACGTTCTAGCTCAATTAATAACAGAGATACTATTGCCAGAAAATTGCTGAACTTTGAGGAGGCGATTTCTGACGAATTTTAATTTTTGGCGCTTAGGTACCTTAAGACGCGGAACCCCTCATATATATATATATATATATATATTAATATATATATATATATATATATATATATATATCACTCTCGCGTTACTGTGATTTAATAACTGCGGCCATTGTGCACTTATCCGTGATAATGACACCGTTTTAATCGTGATTTGGCGCGGTGTTTACATCCGCGGCTCGCCTCCCACCAGCCCACCACAACGCGGCTCAGTCAGTGCCTCTCCTCGCTTCATAGAGTATACATGTGCGATTATATCTTCGCATATCTTCACGTCTTGCGGTGAGTACGAACTGTTTAATTGTATATTATACTGTAACAGAATAATACTGTGTGTGGTGGAAGGCCAGTTAGTGGTGGATGACCGCAGGGGCTGCACCACCTACCCACCGGCGGAATATACTGAGTTAACCGTGAAATAAAGTTATCCGTGATCATGGACTCATGGACCGGCCTTCAGTCTCGGATAACTGTGTAAGCACTGTTTAGAGAGAAAGAGTGTGTATCAATGAAATTCATTTTCACAGAAATAAGCAAATTAAAGTCAACAGACTTTTACTATATGATGAATTTAGGGGTAATATATATATATATATATATATATATATATATATATATATATATATATAGGGAGGCGCAAAAGTCGCACATCATAGGAATTTTCAGTGTTGACTATTAACAATATAACGAGGAGAGGGTGAGCTTGGATTTAATGTATGGAATGCCAGGTACAACAAATCGATGAATCTGTACAGAATTTAAATTCTATACCGATTCACCGATTTGTTGTACCTGGTATTCCATGCCTTAAACCAAGTTCACCCTCTCGTCTATTGTTAATTTCGCAGCCATCCCTTACCTAAAAGAAAAAAAATTATATATTATAATCAACACTGAAAATTCTTATGATACGCGACTTTTGCGCCACCCCGTATATATATATATATATATATAAGGGTTTCGGTGGTATAGTGGTTAGCATAGCTGACTAGGAATCCACTGGTTAGGAGTTTGATACCCGGTGACGGCAGTCGGCGCGCAGCAAACCCAGCTGTTCATCCTTCCATACAATAAAATTGGATGGTAATTAAATAGATACCTTGGGTAGCCTTGTGGTTAAGACGCTGGGCTGCTGATCGAGAGGTTATGAGATCGAGTCTGGAAGAGAACTTTGTAACTTCTGATCACCTGTGTTGGGTCGTGGTTCGGATTCCACGTTAAGCTGTATGTTTAAAGTGGAGCAACAAGCTTGACCTTCGTCAGAATGAACAATTTGGGCGGAAGCAAAACCAAGGTTAATTTAGGTGTGTATATACACATGTGTGTATATATATATATATATATATATATATATAAAATAAGAGGTACATTCTTCGGGATACTCTGTGTGTGTATATATATACAGTATATTGCAAGTGCATTTAGAAACCAATATAGTATAAAATATACGTATATATATATATATATATATATATATATATATATATAATATATATATATATATTATATATATATATATAATCTATATAGATATATATATATATATATATGTATATAATATATATATATCTATATCTATATATATATATATATATAATATTATATATATATATATATATATATTATATAATATATATATATATATATATATATATGGCATTAACATGCATTGACACAATTGCCAACAAAATATAGAAAATTGAAAAATTTCCATCCGAATGAATTTACATCAAAAGTGATAAATTAGCAAAATAATTACATATTCAATGTTTCGAATAGAGACAATCGAAGCTAAATAATTGCCTTATCATCATCATCATTATGTATACTACATGCATTTATAATTATTTATGTAATGTATTCTGCATGAAATGAGAAAATTTCCTTTATTTTTTTAATTTTTCATTGAATAATATTATTAATAATAATAATGATAGTAGTAGTAGTAGTAGTACTACTGCTACTAGTAGTAGTAATAGTAGTAGTAGTAGTAGTAGTAGTAGTAGTAGTAGTAGTAGTAGTAAGATTGTCTACATAATTACTAATAAAATAATATTAAATCGGTAATTAAAATAAGTTTGTTTTTGTATTAAATATTCTTTCAATAACAAAAGAGCATGAAAGATGCGATCTTATAATAACTGAAAATGAAATACAAATCAAAAGGGATATATATATATCTATTCCATGATACCAATCACTACGTAATAAATTAAATTCTCTCTTACCCCCCCCCCCCCCTCACCAACACCCCCACCCACCTCCCGACCAACACCCCCCACACCCAGCCCGCCCAACCTCCCCTCCTCCTTCATCTCCTATAAAGAAATCAAACTAATAAAGATGTTTATCAAATAATAAAGAAAATAAATTTATTATAACGTTTAAGTGGAAACAAGTTTTGAAAATTATGTAATTGAAACATTGTGAACTCTTTTTTTCTTTTAAAGAAAAGGTGTTAAAATGAATATATATATATATATATATATATATATATATATATATATATATATATATAATATATTTCGATTCTTGTAGAAATTATATTCATAGAAGCACTCGGTGCTTTTAAATCAGGTTTAAGGTATGTGTTAATCAGTTCAGAGAGAAGTGTTACTTGGCCCGTATTGAAATAATAAGGGGGAATGCCTGACTGCAAACCTTTACAAGGCCGTAAAGCAAATATCAAATTTGATCGGTACTTTTAGCCTGTTGAAGTCTCCTTAATAATTAAAATTAGTTGTACACTATAAAATTTATCCAGAAATATTAGAGAAAGAGAGAGAGAGAGAAAGAGAGAGAGAGAGAAAGAGAGAGAGAGTTACTTACCATTGATTGATGTCTTTAAGAGAAGAACGATGTTGAACCCCCAAAAAATAAGGAAATCATACAAAAAAATTCTTTTAACAAAAACTTTTAATCCAATAATAAATTTGCTAAATGTCTTTTTCCGTTACGTCACATAAATGATGGGTAAAAACTACAATATTCTTTCTGTTCGTTCTTAGTAAGTTTTTAATAAAGTACTAAAAGTACTTCACCCAATTAACAATGTCCATAATCATAATAATAATAATATTAATGATAATAATGATATTTCCAAATCATATTACACCACCAAAATGTCACCATACGAAATAATCACATGACTTATTGCCATGAGGCGTGTCCTTTTTTTTTTTTTTTTTTTTTTACATAACGGAATAGGATAAACAATGCGAATAAATGTTGAAGATATTCCTACAATACTATTTATGCCTTCCTTTGAAGGTGGAGCTTCTATCTCAAGGATATCTTAGGACATGTTGTTTGGGGTACAAAAAAGAAAAAAACACTGCTCAAAACGAGGCCAAAGCGTTGCCCTAAAAAACTTTCGCTAATGTCTTTCCTTCTTAGCATTGTAGTTTCTTGCAATAAGTCCTATGGGTATTGTGGGTATTAGAAGAATTATATATATATATATATATATATATATATATATATATATATATATATATATATATATATATTATATATATAATATATATATATATATATATATACTATATATATATATATATATTAATATATATATATATATTATATATATATATATATATATATATATATATATATATATATATATATATATATATATATATATATATATATATATCTATATATATATATATATATATATATATATATGTATGTTTTATACTTAAAGAAAATCAAGTACTATTTTAGGTGATACATTTATCGTTTTAGGATATAAATTTATTCATGATTTACCAAAAAAAAAGCTTTTTTTTTATTACTTTATTTAAGGCGCAATATTTGTTCGTTTGTTTTATAATTAAGGCTTACATACCTTTGGAATTATCTGTAACAGTCCACATATAAAATGCGATTAAAATCTTATAAATATTTTCACCAACGTAATTTATGTATGCCAACATTATCCGCAGAAGAAATTCGTACAAACACTTTATATCACAAACAATATTATTCTATCCAAAGACTAAAACGAGCTTTTGCAAAACACTTCATAGACACGAACAATAAATAACTATAAATAATCCAGACGTGATATTTTGAATCTTGAGGCACTGTGAGGCACCAACACTCCGCAGCTGTTGTGGTGCGCAATTGCAAGGCGAGCTAATCGCGGAGTGGCACTCTCAAAAAAGGTGAACCAGGTATGGACTGCGCGCGCGGATGAATGAATGCATTGCTTGTGATGCAGCTGGAATAGCTACGAGTGGGTGTGGCTCTTGGCTCTCATTTTCCTTCTCGGCACCCTCCCTCCCAACCCCCTTCCATTTTCTATCCCCCAAATTTTCTTCCACCCCAAACTCCTTCACGAAAGGTTGAATATCAGTACCTTAATTTTTAAATAAATTTTATTTTATAATTTCATTTTTTGTAGCTTATATATATACACATATATGCGTGTGTGTGTGTGTGTGTGTGTGTGTGTGTGTGTGTGTGTGTGTAAATTTTTTACGGACTGCACATATAATGTTCTCATTTTATATAATAAAAGTAAAAAAGTCAAGTATAGGACGCGAAGTATATTTCTATATTTACACCTACACCTGTACCGTTTCAAAAAAGTAATATCTATGCCTATTTTTATGCTTATACTGATATCCTTTCCCTGAGAGAAATACAAAAGTGTTAAGTCTTTATGATTGTATATCTGTCTACTTCCCCGTCTCTCTCTCTCTCTCTCTCTCTCTCTCTCTCTCTCTCATATATATATAATAATATATATATATGTACTCATAGCAGCATTAATATGAATGAATAACGTTCTTAATATGTAAAGAACTGTTAAGAACGTTCAATATGGGTTAAATATGTCGCATCATTAAATTCATATAAATTCGGGTGTACTGACAAAGCTATATTAGGTGTGAATAGGCAAGGCATAATAAGTATACCATTAGCGTAATGTTTCTACATAGTGCTTCAGTTGGCATAAGAATTCAATTGAAAGAAAGAACTCATCAATATTTACATTAATTTTTAAAGAGATATGGTAAAGTTTCAATAGTTCAATGCCATTGATATATCACCCCCGAGTGACGCAACACTGGCTAATGAATGGCTCTTGATATATAAGTGCAATAGTTATTAAGAAGAGGGAGTCGCTATTGTATTCACGAGAGGTGGAGTACGGTGGGACCTTAAAAGGCGTTCAGTGATGACATTGAGAAAGACACTTTTTTTCCTTTTTATTTTTAAATTTTTTTAAAGGAACACAACTCTGAAAGTTCATCCTATTTATTTAGGTTAAATAGAAATTTATGCTTATGAGATATTTATTTATTTCACTAAAAGTGAAGGAGAAACTATTATATATATATATATATATATATATATATATATGTGTGTGTGTGTGTGTGTGTGTGTGTGTGTGTGTGTGTGTGTGTGTGTGTGTATAGGGAGTTATGAAATGGAATTCTAAATGCCAGACTAATACGAATCTTAATTCTTTTATCCTCATTCATGAGAGGCGTCTGCCTTTATCGTTATTTTGTTAAATGCTTAATTTTCTTGCTTTGAGTCATGACCTGACGGATGACAACTTCTTAAATTATAGTTAAAAAAAATTTTTTTTTAATATAAACGAAATAGAATTTTAAATTAAGAAATGGCAATTTTTAAAAAAATGTATACATTAAAAGTACAAAATTATATCTATAATTGCGTGTCTTAAATTTACAAAATTATTTTTTCTTCAGAAATAATGACAATAATTTGAGTCCAAAATTATAGTTGTTTTTTTTGCCAATGATGTTGATTTAAGGTTAGTATATGGAAAAAGGGGTAATATAATGCAAATAAAATGGTAAGTAAGAATAATACCATCGTATTTCAAGGTTTTTATTACTTACAAAAGTTAATTCGCCCTAATTGAAATAACTCCAAAAGCGCGCAATCAAAGATGACAACGTTTCGACTAAAATTGCTATTCGTCTTTTGGGTAAACATAAAACTCAAAAAACAAAAACATTTTTAGATATTTTTTCTTATTCTGCGTGGACAGACGATTAGTAATATTACTTTTTATGCAAAACTGTGGACATTTTACAAGAATGGTCGTTATTTGAATGTCTTTTTTATCGAATGACACGTTATTCATTTGCAACATTTACAAAAAAATTGAATATACTGTACGTATAAGTTTGTGTAAACGAACCATAATTAATACCGAAATTCCAATCAGTAACAAACGTAGCTGCAAAAGTAAAAAATTCTATCAAGCAAATACGCAAGATTGCGTACCTGATTACTTCAATTATTGCCGTATACTCGCATGTGAGTACTCTCACTCGCCTTATGAACTACCAACACTAAAAACCAATTCTTTTCATGAAGAAATTTGGACATAAAAATTAAAATAACTTCAATAATGATACATTCTTGGTACCATTTCATACCAGTAACGAATCGAAAAAGGAGCGATGCCCTCACAAAATCCAAAATAAAAAAAAAAGAATGGTCAGAAAAAGATATTTCTAACTAAAAACAATCAAATTTTTTTCTTAACCATTTGCCTAAGGCTCAATTAGAAAGTGTTATTGTAACGATGGAACGTGTAATTATTTCTGAAGTGTATCTCTCCACGAATGGACAACTTTTCAGTTAATCAATGCATTCCCGAAATGAGCTACCGGATTTGCACGCCTCGATCGTGTTACGTACTTAGACGACAAAAAAGTAATGAGGAACTCATTTTCTTAAATTATATTTACAGTTTCCGGTTGTAAATCTTATTTTTCCATTCATTTTCCTAAATAATTCCTTAAGAAGAAAAATTGCATTAAATTTTATAGGTTAATAATTTATAGGAGTAATAACATTATATAATTTTTTTTTATTGTTTATTAATTATTATTAGCTTAATTGAGAATAAATTTCAATTATAATTGGCAATTATTTTTGCAAGTATCTCATGACTGAAATTCAAATTCGAATTTTAGTTAATTATATATATATATATATATATATATATATATATATATATATATATTATATATATATATATATATATATTATATATATATATATATATATATATATATAAAAGAAGGGTCAAACACACCTCGATCCTGAACAAAAAATTTCGAAGCTAAAAAATTAAGTCAGTAAACAAACCACACACACACACACACACACACACACACATATATATATATATAAGTATGTACATACAGTATATAATTCACTTATTCAAATTCCATTTCAAACGAGAATAAAGTAATGGGAGACAAAAACAAAATCTTTATTGTAATCTCAAGCAAAAAGGTTATCTTTCGCTCTATGACAATGAAATGAAATCAGAGATAAACCTTCTCTAAGATCACAGTTCATGGAGTCCTGCATTCCTTTCTGCTTAGAATTAAAAGGAACACACACACACACAACCACTTTTGTCCAATGATAATGCTAATTATTTTGGAATCTATAATTCAAGACGCCATCACATGCTGTATGTATGTTACAGTACTCGATCGTATCAGTTCGAGTTTGTGCATTGGGGTTGAGTTTGTGCATTGGAGGTGAACGGCATTGTCTTGGCACCATACATAGTTAGAAAAATGTCGTGAAGCTGTGCAGTATATTATGCATAAGAGTATGAATGAATGACAGTAGTGGAAAGAATAACATTTACATACGCATACATGCATACATAAATACATACATACGGGTTCCCGTATAAAGTCCCTGACCAGCCATGCGTAGTTGGCTATGAAGACAGGTTGAGAGTAGAAAAACTCTTTCCTACATCAAATTCCTCAAATGAGGTGGGATGATGCATTGGGGTCAAACGCAGACCGATCCTAAACCAACAAAAGTACCAAAAATTAATATTAGATTTCTGCGTTGCTCCAATGTAAACCTTGTAGCTATTTCCATTGAATGGAGTTCACTCATTAATCAAACACAATCCCTGAAAAAAAAGACATTATTATTAAAAAATGAGCAAATAAACACACAAATACTTACATAAACAAAAAACACACAAACTACAAGTGGTAAGAAATGACATATTGGCACCATATAAGTGGTAAAAAATTTTGAACACCCTGTGTATATATATATATATATGTATGTGTGTGTGTGTGTGTGTGTGTATATAGGCTATATATATTTACTTTAAATATTTACTTTAGGTGAGTTCGAATGACGGTTCAGGATCGACCTACAGTCGACCCCTCTGCAGCATCCCGCCGCATTTGCGGGATCTGGTGAAGGAGGGAATTGCTGTCTGAACTCCTCCTGCCCTCGTAGCAAGCCACGCATGGCTGGTCAGGAACTTTGCTCAGGAATCTGTCCAGCTGGTTCTTGAAGTTATTCAGGTCGGTGTGTTGGAGATTCCTCACTTCTTTTGGTAGGACATTGAAAAGCTTTGGGCCTCGTATTCTGAGGGTATTTTCCATCGTCGTTTTCATGCCCCCTTGTCCACCGCAGCTGGGACCGTACAAAATGTGCCTCTTCTCTCATTTCAGTTTGTTTCTATTTCATTTCTAAGGTTAGGAACAGAGCCCTCAAGTATTTTCCATCTGTATATTATTGTGTATCGCTCGCGTCTTCTTTCGAGAGAGTAGAGTTTATATATATATATATATATATATATATATATATATATGTGTGTGTGTGTGTGTGTGTGTGTGTGTGTGTGTGTGTGTGTGTGTGTGTATATTAATGTTTGTGTTAAAAAGTAATGGCACATCCTCGTATATCGTTTTACTTTATGAAAAGGTTATGTATTTTTTTATAAAATTTATTCGAAACCGGAATCGTCTAATTAAATATGTCATTGACTTTAATTTTAAAAATTATATCTTAAAGCGTAAAATCTTATCCAGATAATACACTTAAAAAAAAAGAAAAAAAAAAAGATTCAATTGATTTAAACAAAAAAATAAATAAAATATGTTTGGATATTAAACGAACAAAGTACCGTGTCCAAAATGATCAGTTCCAGTTTTGTTGAAATTGAAGTAAATATATGATGTTACTTCAAAGTAAATTTGGTTTAGATTAAACGTATGTAATATTATATTTACTTTGAAATTAATAATTTTCACATTTCCCACACATGAAGTCGAACCCAAATCTAAGTAAATACAATCTTAACGTATTTAATCTAAGCTAATTTTATTTTGAAGTACTATCATTTATTTTAGTCAATTTGAACAAAACTGCGCCTTGTCTGCCAAATATTCAAACAAAATTTTTGTTTGAATTAAATAAAGAGTTTTTTATTATTATTAAGTTTATACAGTTAAAGAAAGGGGTCAATCCCAGAATAGGCACCTGATGTACCTCAATCCCAGATGAAGCACCTGCGTTCAACCTCAATCCCAGAATAGGCACCTTGCAAGGAATTAAATAAAAAAAACCTGATGATTACAAAATTTATTGTTTAGGTTAGGTTAGGTTAGGTTAGGTTAGGGTTGATTTTTTCAAATATTGATAAAAACAATGAAATTATATCTCTAAAAACTGTTTATATTTTTTTCTCCTCAATCCCAGATTAAGCACCTGTGTTTTGCCTCAATCCCAGATTAAGCACCTAAAAATGATTTCAGGTGCATATTCTGGGATTGATCCAAAGAAAGAAATGAATGCTATATCTTTTTTGATGAATAGAGAACGCGCTTTGAGTAAACAAAAAATTAAAATTATTGCTATGTTAACTGTAGGCTATATAATTCAAGTGAATACATTTCATTCAGAGCGCGATAAAGGAAATAAGATTAGATAAATAAAAGAAAGTTAAGGAATATAACACTCTCCCTTTCTAAAGAGTCACGCAAGTATACTTTAATAATAATGAAAGTGTATCAGCGCCAGTTCGGAGGCACTGTCAGCCACTTCAATAACAGCCGAGTTCGAAGCGGCACAAAAGTTGACTCAATTTAATTGGGTCATCTGACATAGTTTCCAGCATAAAATTCATTTATAAATATCTCTTTACGAGTGTTGAAGTTACCTAAACCCCTTCATATTCATAATAAAGTACTGAGGTTCCGTAATACTGAAGTACACTTATTAACATGCATGTTTAGGTATATATATATACAAATTTATACTATAAAACATGATTTTTAGCAGATGTTTCATCCTGTCAGCCAACTGGCTTTGTGACTGGGTGGCTGAAAGGCTGAGTGGCTGATTAGACAGGTGCTTACTAAGAGTTGCGTAAATATTCATTCATTCACTGGTTTGTGAAATTAATGAGTCGCGTATGTCGTGCCAGGAACAAAACATTACAAAAACTGAAGTCCTCATTTTAAGTTGAATTATACACAATGTAGTAACATGACGTTTTATTTATTATAAATATAATATATATAATATATATATATATATATGTGTGTTGTGTGTGTGTGTGTGTGTGTGTATATGTTTTATTATAACTCTAGAACCATAACATTTCTAGAATTTTATTTATATATATATATATATATATATATATATATATATATATATATATATATATATATATATATATATCCCCGCAAGGGGGTTCTAAGCTCGTGCTCTTGAGTGCTCTTTGTGCTCGTTGTACGTGCTTGTTCCTGGAGGTTTCACGTGCGCCCTCCCGGCCCTAGCACCCAAGGATGATGGGGCTCGACCCTGCAGTCCTTGTCATCCTTGGTCTTTTTCCACTTCGACTGTCCCCTCCACCCTTTCTTTTTCCTCTGTCTTTCCTCTCACTTTTTCTTTGTTTTTCCGCTGAGATATGCCCTTTAAATAGAGGCGAATCGGTTCTTCCTGAACTAAAAAAAAAAAAAAAAAAAAAAAAAAATATATATATATATATATATATATATATATATATATATAATGTCAAAATCTCCTCGTTTAGTTTTACGGTATGGACTTCAACCTGGTTCCCGCTTTCGCTTTTCCAAAGCATCTGAACCAGTGCCTGACAGACTCATGAGAAATATTTGAGTTAACCCTGTCATCAGTTTCATCAGTGGCGTAGTAAATCTTTTCTTCAAGGTCCTGAAGATCTCTAGGTTAGTTGCATACGTCTCTGTCTTCAAATAGCCCAGAGAAAAGAAGTTACCAGGCGTAAAGTCGGATGAACGGGATGCTCAAGCCATAGGTTCCCGTCGACCGATTCATCGATCTGGAAAGTTGCTGTTCGGAAAATCAGTGACTGAGGTTGTATATTGTAGAGGGGATCCATCTTCTGGAAATTTTGCTCCTTCATCATTTCCAATCGTGAGCAGTTTTGGCAGGAAGAACGCTTTAAGTATCTGCTGGTAATTTCCATTATTAACGTTTTTTAATCGCACCATTAAATCTTTTGCAGAAGGACGGGCCTACGCCCTACAGTCCCATCAAAATGTAATGTTAGAGTTGTTTAACCTCCTTTGCAACATTTAAGGTCATATGAGGGAGGGGATCTACAATTTTTTTATGGGATCCGAACCACGGGTCGCTACATAATCTGGACGCAGAAGACGGTCTCCCATGTAACTACTCTCCAGAGCCCCAATGTCGCTCAACTTCGCTGATCTCTGGGAAGTGGTGTTACGACACTGGCCACGAAGTAGACTTACAATCCCGCCAGCTAAAATGGGTACCACACACGAAACTTCGAGGAAGTCTCTCTGCTTTACTCGAACTTCAGAAATGTTTTCCTTTTTTTCCTGACTCTGCAGTTATGCTGGGTTTACGCTACCTGAAAGATGAATTGCAGCCTTATCGATGAAGCAGATTTTGTTTCGGAGGCTACGTCATTATCGAAGTGAAAAAGAAGAGTCACATACATTTCAACACGTACATCGGTGTCCTCACATTCTAAATTGCGAGGGACCTAATTCCAGTAAGGAAAAACTTGATGTTATGCGAAATCATCCTTTGAATGTTGCTGTAGCTGATGTTGGGCTCCAGCGCAGCATGTCGGATCGACTATGTTTAGCTAGCGTGAAAGGCCTCCTCGTCTCACTCAACATTTTCCTTTGTGCGCGCAAAACGTGGCCGATCTGAACGAGGCCGACTCAACACAGAACCAGTTTCCAAAAATTTCCTACGGCTGGCGTAAATGGCCGGCCTGCTGGGCACAGTTTGGTCAGGAAGAATCTCTGAATGTCAGTTGAAGAGCCGCGCACGTCCTCACAGATCCCAATTTTACACCTGTCATGAACTGTTACTCTTTCGCCGGTGTTTATGGTCACATTAAATCGAAACCAATGTTACACAAAACTTTGATAATCACTCCTCCGATCAAAACCACTTTCATCGCTATATTTGTTATACCTACGAAGAGAGAAGCTTTTAAAAGTGTAAAATGACTTTTGAGTCACCTACATATATATATATATATATATATATATATATATATATAATATATATATATATATATATATATATAGTGACAAGCTATTTATTAAAAAGTTACTCCTAAAATAAATTAAGAGAAACAATAAAGAATAAATAATAAATTATAAAAAAAAGTAAAAAATTATTAAAAGCAGAAAAGAATTATAAAAAAAAAAGTCAAAAGAAATTTTAAAATTATAGAGTCTCATGTAGAATAAAAATAAAAATAAAAATAAAAATAAATAAAGAGAGAAATAATAAAAAATTAAATTCCAAATTTCATAAAAATGTAAAAAAAAAATCATGAAACGTGTTAAAACTAATGAAAAAAAATGAACCCAAAGTTAAAAACTAATTTTAGCTCATAAGCGCGCGCACGCACGCTCACACACACACCACACACACACACACACACACACACACACACACACACACACACACACACGTAAGATGCTTTCCATACTACATGTATATAGTTTGGGAGTGTGTGAAATTAAGAAAACCTCGGCCTGTTTCGTTCCATGCACAGACTGATCCAACAAATTCTAGGTTGAGACATTCCTTGCGTAAAACATAAGCGATGGAAACCATGTACTTTCAGTTCTCACGATCTGGGAACTGTTTCGTATTTGTAAAACTATTAATATATATATATATATATATATATATATATATAATATATATATATATATATATATATATATATATATATATATATATACAAGGTGTCCCAAAAGTCAGTTTACCGAGGAAAATGTTTTCTCCTGATGATTATTCTAAACATTATGACATTTTTTTTCACAGCAAAAAGCCAGCATATTTTCAGGACCTTAAAGACTACGTACATTTGTGAAGAATTCCAGCTCTTAAGCAATGATAAGAAACTATGTAAAGCAATTTGCCGGTCAACTGTTAACAGATACAAGATGTGCATCGAACAACATGGACGACATTTTGAACAGTTATTGTGACCAGAACTATTCTCATGTTTTGTAAATATGTTTCAGAAATTTTTTTCCTTTGTTTTCTTATGTTTTGTAAATATATTTATGAAACAAGTTTTTTCTTTGTAGTAAACTCACCTTAGGAGAACATTTTCTTCGGTAAACTGACTTTTGGGACACTCGGTATATAGCGAGAGAACCTTGCCAGAATAAATTGAACAGTCATAAAAATTTTAGGAACAGCCGATTTTCCGGTCAAAGGCTGTGTTTTGGTCATAAACAAGCCATGTTATGCGCGCACAAAGCTTGTGGATCGTGAAAGATGCCTCGTACGGTTGGTATCCATGATATATTACTGTTTACCCGAAGTCACGTGACTAGATAATAATCAAGTCTACTTTGAAGGTGTACCTCCAAAACTAAAACTATTACTCAAGGGAAAAGGCAAAAAGGATTGTAGGTTCTTCACTGGGTACATAGAACTATGTAATGACCTGTTGAATTATGAGTGGGACTTGTTGAATGCGTTTGTGGGAGCTTTGATCGTCATCTATGGGAATCATGAACTCCTCACACATCTGTAACAGCTCAAAGGAAATATGAACTGAACTTTGTTAAAATCTTGATCAAGCTATGAAACAAAACTAGTTTGCCTCTATGTCAAGATGCATCTTATGTCTTCATGTTATCTGTAGAAATGCTATGCGATGCCAATTGATATTTTAAATGATGAAATTTACTCGTTAAAAGGGTGCTCATAAGTTGTAAAGTAATAAGTTACAATTAATTGAATTGCCGGTAATTAATTACGTTTCGAGTAATAAATTACTAATTTCAATTATTTACAAAATATATTAATTGTACTAATAATTCATTTAATTACAATTATAACATAACTGTAACTTAAAATAAAATTATACGTTTTTAATTATTTTTTCATATAATGCCATTGACGGATGTAATCTGAGATCGGTAATATGAGATGTGATAACACCTTCACATTTATAACCCGATCAGAGAAGTAAAATCTAGCCGACTATATATCTATCTCATTCCATTCACTGGGAGCTAATTAATAACAGTGAATAGATAATTTTGTTCATACGGATCGTTGAATGTAATGTATAACCTGTCTTTATCCTAAGAACTGGTTGCTTCTTGCCACGCCAAATGACTTCACCTTTAATTTCAAATTTTCAGTTAATTTAGAGAAGTAATTATAATTGTGATTCATTTACTTCGGAAGCATACTAATTAGCGTTGTAATTTGATCACTTTTCTAAAGAGAGTGATTGTAATTTTAATTTAATTAGTGTTTAGAAGACATGTTTACAACACGGAGTTGTTATGAACTTCCTGAAGAATTTAGGTTTCGTTAACTTTTTATTTATTTGAGATTAAGATAGAATGAAATAGTAAACGGCATTATTAAAACTTAACTATCAAAGTGTTGTGTACTTTGCACTAACACTTTACGCTTCAACATACCCTCCATCTTGAGCGATACAACGCTCAACCCTATTTTGCGAGAATTAAAACATACAATATTTTCGCTTTATTGTTGTGGAATTTCACGAACTGTTGTTTTGATTCGTGTCTTCAGTTCAGCCAAAATGGTGAGGTTTTTTTGTCGTAAAAAGAAGTCTAAAGGAGTTAAGTCGGGTGAACGTGGTGGCCACGGAAGTTTTCTTCTTTCCCCAATCTATTTTCGTGGAAGAATTTATTTAAAAAGTTCTCTAACATTTAAAGCATACTGTAGTAGCAGGAAGTTCCATCTTGTAGAAAATTGTTTGATCCAAAAGATTTTAAGTCCGTAAGTTGAGAAAAAAAGATGTTTTTCAGTATTGTGAGGTAGCACTCTCTATTTACGGTCGCCTCTTTGAAAAAGGAAGGTCCAACGACCTGTAACTTTCGAAAGGCGCACCACACTGTGACCTGAGAAGAGTCTCTGGAAAGGCCGAAGCTCATCTGATCTTTTACTTCTTCAATTTTTCTTTTTATTCAGGGAGGAGGGGGCCAAGGAAGAAGAGAGCTAAAATCAAGGTCCAAGGTTTTCGAGATGCCAAGACATTCTACATTTGAAAGATTGAAGATCATAGACAGGAGGAAAGATGGAATGAGGAAGATTGTTCCAGAGTTCACCGGTTGAGTAGATGAAAGATTGAAAATACCGATTAACCCCTGTGTTAGAGAGTTGGACAGAAAAGGAATGAGAAAGTGTAGAAAGTCTGGTGCTGCGTGCTCTTCTTAAAGGAGGAAGCATTCAGTTAGAGAGTTCAGAAGAGCAGTGTCCGTTATAGTATCGATAGTAAATAGAGAGAGAGAGAGAGAGAGAGAGAGAGAGAGAGAGAGAGAGAGAGAGAGATTGAAGACAGTCAGTAAGAGGCGGGGAATTGATGAGACGAAAAGCCTTCGATTCCACCGGTCAAGTAGAATGTGTCGGTTGAGCCACCCCACACATGAGAAGCGTACTTCATGTAGGGGTGGAAAGACCCCTGTACAGAGACAGCAACTGAAGGAGAATGAAGAAACTGCGGAGCCGGTACAACACACCTAACCTCTTAGAAGCTGTTTTAGAAAGAGAGTATATGCTACAAATATGGTGGTAAACATTGTTACTGACAGGGGCGGACTGACAGCAACCTGGGCCCCTTAAAATCCGATTTTTTTCATATTACAGTTCGATTAGACACTTGACCCATTTGAGAACACTCTCACTGTTTTATGATGACTGCGGGCCGGGGCCGCCGGGCCCGCTAATGGCCCGGGCTCTCGGTCCATGCCCGATTGCCCGACGCTCAGTCCGCCCCTGGTTACTGATATAAATGAGATAACAACTGCTCAGAAAATGTTATGATCTCTGTTCGCAGAAATCTAGCCTAAAGACATAACCCTCTTCCCCTAAGTTCTGGTCAACTTGAATTTTGTAAGCATACTTACTGTATAACTAATTTATCTTCATATTTGTAGGTATTGTTTATATTAGAATATTCATCATCTTTGAAGCGATTTTGTTGGGCTTCTTTCAAATGCATTTTGAGCAATCGTCGTAATTTCTTCATCGAGTGTTAATCCACCAAGTTTCTTGTCATTCAGTGACCCAATCTCTTTGATTTTTTTTTTAATTTACTTTCTAACGGAGTTTTCATAAGGTGAATCTTCTTTGCAGAGATCCTGAATTTTACTATTACTTTATAAATTATTTTAAATTCAGTTAACCATAGAGCACAGTTTACTTTTCTTAGGATATCGCCATTTTGGTCTATAACAGCGTTTCCCAAACTATGTGGACGCCCTCCTCTTAGGAGGAGCAAGACCTACTGAAGAGGGTTTGAGACGGTTAGCAAAGGAAAAAAATAAAAAAATAAAAATCTGGATATTTTCAATAATTTTATTCTCTATCACTATACCTGTTATAATGTGCAACAAAAATGCTTCGCAAACTCGTATAAGCACAGAGCAAAAATTATATCTTTAAAACTATAAAACACACGTTCTTCAGTTGATCACGTTTTGCTTGGATTAAATAAATCAATGGTTAAAATATAATAATTGCTTTATTTAGAGTTACCATATATATATATATATATATATATATATATATATATATATATATATATATATATATTTTTTTTTTTTTTTTTTTTTTTTTTTTTTTTTGTAGACTAATTTTGTTGTAACAAAGAAAAAAAAATAGAACGCGTTCAAATAACCACTTTTTGCGTGGTTCAAATAAAGTAATAGTTAAAAGAGAATAATTGCTTTATTTACAGTTACCGTATGCACTTTATTGGTTTCATATCTTTCAAACAACAAAACACGTTTTGTTAACCACTTTTTTTGGTTTGGATCAAATAAAACACTGGTTGAAGTATAGTAAAACGTTTTAATTGAACTTCTATTCATAGTCAATTATTTTGGCTTCATTATCTTCTTGTCAAATTTTGTTGTGAAATGCTTAGAACAAATAAATTATATCTCCGAACGACAAGACAACCCTTCCATTCATATATATATATATATATATGTATGTATGCACTCATTTACTTTACAAATATATATATATTTTTTTATTTTTTTTAAATATAAAGTTTTGAAATGCAAATACAAACTTGTTCACCCCAAAAAAAAAAATATTATTTAAAAAATTTATAATAATAAAGAGCAAAACTATAAATAGCCAATTTGTTAAATGCTTTCTTAACTCGAAATGACGTAACGAGAGGAAGACTCTCTACGTTGCGTGAAGGGTCTCGTGGAGAGCGGTTCAAATCCGGTATGTATAGGTAAAGAATTATTTATTTATTTTTCTGTAGGTATAAGGTGTGTATAGGTAAATATAATAGTTAAATTAGAAGTTAAATAAAGAAATTTGTATATAAATAAAATCTGGAAATTGGTTAGATATTTTGGTAATTCCAAAATAAGCGTAATTTTCATTTCATTACAAAAAAATATTGTTTAAAAAAACCAGATAGGCGGGTTTTGCTTGATCAACCGCAGCTGTTTACTGCGGCAAATTATTATTAACAACAAAATTCATTTTGTTAAAGAAACAAAATTTTGGGTGTCTAAAAATAAAACAAAAATTTGGTTGCAAAACCCAGATTCGCGTCGCGGTCGCTGCAGTGTGCGGAGTTCTCATTTTGTCAATGTAAAATTACACGCGACTCGAGTCGTCAGTCGTGAGTCGCAAGACGATCCTGTGTGCAGCCGGCCTAAAAGATGCATTAGCATTGGCCGATTTTAATTCATTCTGTAGATTGTTCCACAATTCCACGGTTAATAAGTGTGAACATTTCTGCTACATTGAAGAGTTTAATTTGCTTTTGAGATATATTGACTCTCCTTTCATACTTAATTACTGCTATTAAGCTAACAAACTTTTAAAATCTTTTACATGAAAAAACTAACATTAAATTACATATAAATAATCTATGAAATTCTTGATCAAAATGGAGGATCTACTTATGTATTACTAATAGGAAATTTTTTGTTATTTCATCTAAAAATATTTGATGGATGAGAGAGTTGCTTTCTACTCTCATCCTAACCTCGTACTTTGCACTCATGGCCGGTTAAGAATTTTGCATAAGAACTTGTCCAGTTGTTTATTAAAGTTATTCAGGTTCATATATATATATATATATATATATATATATATATATATATATATATATATATATACACAGGGTGATTATAAAACTACAGCGAAAAGCAAGATATGCAAATGAAGAAGAACTCAAAAAGTTTATTTACAAGCTATTGAAGTTCAATATGAGCTCCTTTTGTGGCTCTACAGACATCAAAGCGGTATTCTGTTTCCCTCCATACGTTTTGTAGCATATCATACTGAACTTTTCTAACAGCTTCACGTATCCATTCCTTCATATGTTCCAACGTTGTTGCCATTGGTGGAACAAAAACTTCACTTTTGACATAGCCTAGAGGAAGAAGTCAAGGGGGGTTAGATCGGGCGAACGATCCGGCCAAGGAGTGGGCCCCCCACGCCCGATCCAACGATCATGCAATTACTCTTTCAGGAATGTTCTAACCTCATTGTAGAAATGGGGTGGTTCACTATCCTGCTAAAACCACACATCAGCTTTGTCCTCTCGCAACTGGGGCATCAGCCATAGATGTAGCATATCGCGGTAAATGATACCGTTAATTGTTTGTTCAAGAAAGAAGAATGGACCGTACACTTTCTCAGCGGTAAGAGCACAAAACACATAAACTTTAGGGGTATCTCTGACGTGTTCAATATTACAAATAAAAATTCCCTGAAATATTCTTTATTTGTATATCTTGCTTTTCGCTGTTAGTTTTTTTCATAAGAGAGAGAGAGAGAGAGAGAGAGAGAGAGAGAGAGAGAGAGAGAGAGTACAGAGAATGTTTCCTCTCCGCCTAGCTAGAGCAACATTCTGAGCACGTCTATTACCACTAAACTTTATTCTCCGTGTTAGCATCAATCTACTGTTATTATAGTTCTATATACTGCAATAACAATAACAATAATAATAATAATAATAATAATAATAATAATAATAATAATAATAATAATAATAATAATTCATTCAAGCCTGTAGGTTACAATTGAAAAATCAAAGACAAGAAAAAACTTTTAAAAAATGAGAAAAAAAGTATTTCAAAATCTTCCCTAATTTAGGTTTCGTAGTTTCTGTACCTAAATACGATAATGTCACTCTTTCAGAAAATGTATACAATAATTTCTTGGGGAAAAATGGTAAAGGTTTTTAAAATAGTTTCAGTTAAAAAATCTGAATTGGATGAACCATTTTATTTGTTCATATTATCTCTATTTTGAATCAAATTTTGAAAGAAAATAATTTTTTCGAGAATTTATTTTATTTTACGAATTTTTGTATGGCGAACGTAATTTTAATACGTATATATATATATATATATGTGTGTGTGTGTGTGTGTGTGTGTGTGTGTGTGTGTGTGTGTGTACGAGAGTAAGTCAAAAAGTATCCGCAATTTGTCTGTCTTTTTTTTTCAGAATTGTCTACACTGCTGACCCTTGGCGACGTTGCAGTCACTGAGCGTACAGATTGCTGCTTCGTGGGATTGAGACCTCGACACTCAGTTGTTCAGCTGTAATCGCGCTGTAAACATGGCCGCACCACTTTCGACTTGCACCAAAGAAGAGCAGCGTGCTGTTGTTCGTTTTTTTATGGGCTGAGGGCGTAAAAGGGGCTGAAATTCACAGAAGATTATCTGCACAATATGGTGATTAAGTTTTGCCACAGCGGAGCGTATACGAATGGATCAAAATGTTAAAAAATGGATGACATCAGTGGTCGATGTGGACGGCCGCCCTGAACGTTCGGCGTCGACGACACAGAATTTAAATTCTGTAGCGACTGATCGATTTGTAGTACCTGGTATTCCATACATTAAAACCAAGCTCACCCTCTCGTATATGGGATGATGATGATGATGATGATGATGATATCTGTTCTTTTATGCATGCCTAAACGGCTAGAGCTATCTACCCCAAATTTAGTATACACATTAAGGGAGAATCAGCGAAGGTTTTAGTAATACACTCGCTCCTCCCAGCTCCCACCATAGGTTGTGTTTTGGAGGGCTTTTGCTGGGCAAGGTGGTACGGGCGTTTTAATATATATATATATACACAAACACACACACACACACACACAGTATATATATATATATATATATATATATATATATATATATATATATATATATATATATATATATATATATGTGTATGTGTGTGTGTGTTTTGGCGAATGGAATAGGTTCTCTCCTTCTGATTACCATAAATAGTGAGCAACATTTTAAAGATCTTGACAGTGTTTCATATATAAATACGAAGCGCTGAAAGTAATAAGTAGGTTTTACACTCCGTTTTACCTCTTTAATGGATTTTGTCAGAAATGTATCATCGTATAAAATTCATGAATATTCATTCATGGTCATACTTGAGTTTATATGTATGAATACATTATATATAATTACAGTATATTCAAATTAAAGAGATGCAGACATAATCCTCGCTTAGTAAATGGGGTCATAATTGCTATGCATATTTGACTTCTAGTGAATGTTATAAACTGTAAAGAGAAAATTTCGTAAAGCATTCGCGTGGAAGCACCTAAATAGGCTTTTTGTAACTTTAATGTTCCGAGTAATAGACTGTTCCTAATAGTGACCGTACAAGGTCCGTTTTTGGTATAGCCTTTTGGTATGTGAGGTCAAAAAGAGGGCCAATGAGTTCCTGGTTAATGCTTAAGAAGTCCCCCATTTGGAAACTAATTCTGAGAGGAGCCTTTCCTCAATCTATTTTGATATGCAATCGGGAGCCAAACAGTTTAAAATTTTCAGGTCATACATAATTTCACTGTTTTCAATGTACTTGTATGTAATGAAAACATTTTTTAACATAATTTAAACATTAAAGTTATTATATTACAAAGGTTATTACACTGTACATCAATTAAATAGAGTATTTAGACACTGAATATATATATATTTATGTACATTACTCGCTGAAATAGCTTAAAAATATACTAAGGGTGACCATCTTACAGTGTGTACAAGGTATCTGTAAAGACCTGGATGGTTTTTAAATATTTCCTTTGGAGACGTAGACATTACTGGCTCTGTAAATGTTCAAAAACCTTCAACAAACTGCACTCCTTTTGGTGAGTGTCTAATTTAATTTGAAGAAATAGTTAGAGAGTGATGACATTCTAAAAACCATCCAGGATTTTGTGGACACCTTGTTCTTTCTACAAGGATGAAACCACGCTGAATTTATTTCATTCTACTGAAGGAAAGCGTTGCCATTATTGAGAACCTGCTGCTCAAGTTCGTTTTAGAGGGATGCAATTCATATTAATAATAATCGGTCAGGAAGATCAGAAATTGGCACAGTGCTCAGGTCAAACTAATGCAGTTCATTGCGCTAACTAAACCCCCAATTTTAGTATCTTCACCCACGGACAATGGCGAGGTGCCCTTATGCCAGCAGAAAAAAAAAATTACAGACTCTCTAAATAACAATTAAGGCAAAAGTAGGGTTAGTACATCACTTGGCCTTGTGTTTCACTATTTTAACATTGATGGAAATCACAAGTCGGTCTCTAACTCCAAACACGAATTTTTTTTAATTCTCTTAAAACTGGGGATTATTTGGCCTGATTTTTACTTCGGACCTTTAATTCTTTAATAATAATTTTTCCACGTTTATCACACAAGAATAAATTTCTTCCAAAACTTGCCATTCTCACTTCATTCATCGCTCAAGTGTGAGAAACCCGCTAGTGAGAATCTCAAAGGAGGAAATTCTCAAATTGATCCATTCCTATTTCCACTGAAGGTTCTTCAATGTTATTTTCATGAAAACGAAAAGATTACTGCCCAATGCCCATTCTATGCCATTTTCATTCCCATTTTCGTTCTTGAAATGAAAATAACCGAAAGTGAGAAATCCATATTTGACAGAAGCGTGTCTTGAGTTGGGACACGATGTTCTCGTCGCTGAAACGGCGCAAAATGGGAAGGGCTAATATTTCCTAACCTAACTTATCCTAACCAATCATAATCTAACCTAACATTAGTCTAACCAATCAGAACCTAACTTATCGTAACCTAACCCGGACCAAAGTGAGACAGTGAGAATGGCATAGAATAGAAATTGCATTCGCGGACACAAATGGGGAATAGGAATGGCCTAGAATGGGGTGAGACCAAAGAAAAACATCCCCGTGGGCCCGCAACTGCGTCACGATCTCTTTTTAACCTTTACTAAATCAGGAAACCCTTTTTTCCAAATTTAGAATTCCAATTTCAAAGAATTCCCACTTTCGAACCACAGATAGAAGTGGGAATAACATTGAGTAGGAAGTTATCACAAGAATATATATATATATATATATATATATATATATATATATATATATATATATATATATATATATATATATATATAACAGACTCAAACAGGAAGCAGTTTAAAAGCATGTATCTCATTAGAGATCATTTGTCAGAAAAAACCTAAAAAGATTTTATAAATTGAGTAATTATATGTACAGTACTTATATTTATTTTATGGTTTACCAACAAGACACTTATTATTATTATTATTATTATTATTATTATTATTATTAAATATATTTTATATAAAGTTATTAATGTCTTAGGGTCATTATTCTGAAAATATGTCATTAATATAAAATATACAGTATATTTGTAATACATTTATATAACTATATAACCTTGGTTTTGCCTCCGTCCGAATTGCTCATTCTGACGAGTTTGTTGCTCCACCTTACATACTATATATATATATATATATATATACATTTAACTGCAATGACCGCGCAGTATATTAACGTATAGAAACGACGTAAGTATAGAGGAGTGTTCTGCACACGAGGAAGAGAAATAACAAACAAATGAAAAATAAGGCACCCGCCCGGGAATCGAACCCAGGATCTTCCAATTGCCGGTCAGACGTGCTAACCACTACACCACGGAGCCACGATAGTCAGAAGTTGTAATTCTCCTACATAGGGCAGAAACCAATGCCCTCTCAAGGCATTGGTTTCTGCCCTATGTAGGAGAATTACAATTTCTGACTATCGTGGCTCCGTGGTGTAGTGGTTAGCACGTCTGACCGGCAATTGGAAGATCCTGGGTTCGATTCCCGGGCGGGTGCCTTATTTTTCATTTGTTTGTTATTTCTCTTCCTCGTGTGCAGAACACTCCTCTATACTTACGTCGTTTCTATACGTATATATATATATATATATATATATATTCCAACTGGTTTATTAGCGTACTAAAGAAAGTACAAAAAGTGTACTAAAAGAGTACTAAAATACAATTAATGTAGAACGGATGGTTAAACAAGTGTACCGTCCTCTTGTTATCATTTTGATATTTCACAACTTAAAAATAGATTTAGGCTAAGAATTTGTAGCAACGCTGAAACAATTCCTTTTTCGGATGTTTTATTTCGTATTTACATCACGAATATGTACGTCACTCACGTCACGTTAAATCAGTCACTTTTGTTCGCTGTTCCTCCGATAATTGCGTCATTTAGGTCTCCCGTCATGAGAAATGTTCGATGTAGTTCCATGTAAAATTTTATAAAGCCTTTTGAGGAGGATTTTGTGTATGTGATGAAATGTTGCAAAGTGTTAAAAAAGAAATGTTTTTAGTAATGTTAAGGGAAATGCTATCAAAATGTTATGAGAAATGTTATAAAAAATGTTGTTGTTTTTTAAATGTTACCCAATTTCAAAAATGTTGAATTGTTAAAATCTTAGTTTCGGAAAAAAGTTCGCCTACATTCAAACTAAAACTTTTTTTCTATTTAGATGAAATAACTTTATTTTAAGGATGCATTCTGGGGGAAGTTTTTTCTTCTTTTGGGTCTCAAAGCTTCTTCTCAGATGATAGAATAACTTCTTTTGGTACAAAAGATGGTCTTCAAAAAGAAGGTAATATTTCTATTTATAGAAAGTTGCGGGGCAATTGTTTTTTTTTTTCTGTGTGGAAACGTAAAATCTCTAAAAAGCATAAAGAAATTACTAATTGGTAATATTCTGTTTTCCTTTTGGATATTTTATTCTTGTTGGTGACAGTAACAAAATTTAAAAAAAAAAAACATACCCAGGCTTTGCTGATTAATACCTTTTTATATTTTTTAAAAAATTCAAATTTCTAGGCGAACTTTTTTCCGAAATTGTACGGTTTTTTTTTTATGGTATGCTGTGACATAGTTAGGTATTAAAATATTTATTTACTGATATTCGTGTATCACGGCTTCAAAACAAAGTTTTATTTATTGTAGCATTTTCTTGAGTTACAATTTTCTTTTTTTTCTTTTCAGTTATACTCGTATAACACATTTCCTTCCAAGTTTAATTTTAGTGATAGTAAGTCGATACACATTTTCATTTTCGCGGAAGGAAAAGTACTTTCCCTACCATTATTCGTTATCGAGTTACCATGATATCATTCCATCTATAAAGTAATAAGCAAAAATCACTGCTCTTTTCCTGGCAACACAAAACTATATAAAAGACTAAACCCCCAATGTTATATACACTAGGAACAAATTTGAAGAGACTATGCTGATAGTCAGAACTGTAATAATAGAGTATGAACTGTAGTAATGGAAAATTTCATTGTAGATATAAAAAGATGTCGAACAAAAAGTATGAATTACTCAACACCAAATGAAAAGGATTAACGCAAAGGAATTCAGTACAGTAGTAAAGGATTTAAGCGTAAAGTAAATGAGAATGAGCAATTGCAAGCATATAAGGTAAAGAATAACATCAATCAAGATATACCAGATTCAGAATATTTAAAAGTAGGCAGAAAACTCATTTTTCCATGGATGAAAACCTCTTTAATATTCCTCAGTTCTCGTGGCTGTGTTTAAACAAAATAAATGCAGAGTGCCACAGACAAAATTTTTGTTGGAATAATAAATTTATAATATAGAATGTATAATCATATCATAATTCACCACGTGTCCGTCCTTCCGTCTGTGTGTGTGTGTGTGTGTGTGTGTGTGTGTGTGTGTGTGTGTGTGTGTGTCTGTCTGTCTGTCTGTCTGTCTGTCTGTTCTCTCTCTTTTTCAGGTCCAAACGACTGGACCAATTTTCATGAAACTTGGTGACAACACCCTCTAGGATCCCTAGTGTTTTTAGCAACTTTTTTTTTTCAGGTCGGGTGTTCCCCCAAAAAAAATTTTTATGCTAAAACACAAAGCACTTGAATTTCAAGATTTTGACCCATTGGTTTTGGGATATGAAACTCAAAATTTTGATGGTTGCTTTCTTCCGTGAATTTGTTAATCTGCTTCTCTGGCTATTAGAAAAATAGAAAATTTTAAAGAAACGCGAAGTGGTGACCTTCTCTATCATTAAAGTCTACTACAAGTAGACCAAGTCTCAACACGCTTCTACAGTTTCATACACTTTCGTGGAATGAAAAAAATCAAGTTGGTCAATAAATTTAGAAAACCATCCAAACTTTTAGCTACGCATCGGCAACCACGATAGATAAAAAAAAAAAATGTGACAAGTTGTATTTGAAACTTAACTGCTTCGTGAGTTTCACATAAAATCTGTGAAGCTGCACTTAAAATTTAAGTGATTCGTGAGCTAATTGTAAATGTTAAACTTCAACTCGCTTAAAATTTTCTTTAAATAATTTTCATTACACTTTATTGCTTAACTAATATTGTGTCAAAAAAAAATTGGTAAATGTTCTGAAAACTTAATCCAAACGAAGAATCTTAGGGACTGAACATGGCAAGGAAAAGGAAGCCATCACTCGGAAGAACTACAGTAAATATGTATTGCCCGAAGGGTAATAACAGCCTTCAGCAGGAACTAGCAAAAATATCCCGACCGTAGAGCAGGTTTTTTTTTTTTTTTTTTTTTTTGCAAGTTACACTATTTTGCAACAGAACATTGCAGTTACTAACTGAACTAGTAATATTTATTTTTCCTGTTTAATTTGACCCTTAAGCTTTAGGCTTTACTGGGCTCTCAAATTAATTATAAGATGTAACACGCATTTCATATATATAGGTACGGTAGTTATTTATAATTAGATAATATATAAATATTATGATTAATTATAAGATAAAGCAAACTTCATATGTAGTTATGATTATGCAATATATAAGTACTATTTGATTAATTATGATTAATTAGTAGATAAAACAAACACATAATTAGTTATGATTTCTATACAACGTTATTATGACTAGTTATTATTATTATAACTAACAAAAAACACGCCCTACGGGCAGGATATTTTTGCTAGTATGTTTAATATACAATATATATATATATATATATATATAATATATATATATATATATATATATGAAACTTATGACACAGGTTGGTCCCCTTGCAGGAAGCTAAACGTTTCACAAGAAAACAAACTTTCTAATAATCTTGTTTTACGTTGTACTACATTATTCCGCTAAGCAAATGCTGTAGTACACTTGACTAACTAGTATTTAATCGCAGTTATTTAATTAGTTATTTACAGTTAACTTAATATGTAAGAAATATCAAATGAACTGTAAAGTAATATACTTAACGAAACCCGTAGTACCTACACTGTAAATCAAAATTATTAAAAAATTAGGACAAATTCGTGTTTAGCGAAATGGTTAGCTTTCTTTTACAGTTGCAAAAATGCGCAGTAACCATTACTGCAGCTAGATCAATAAAGTCAATCAATATTGGTTTCGTGAAATTTAAAAAATCAGTAATCCCCATTACGAAAAACGGGATTTCGATAATTTAATCCTAAATTTTTGTACATGAAATAGAAACATAATTTTTTTTTTCCTTTATTATGATCCGTAAAATGAAAAAAAAATAAAATAAAAAATATAATTGAAGATATAATTTTTTTTTTAAACCATCATTTTCGAGTTACATGCTAACTCCTCCTCAAATACTTAGTTTTTTTTTTCAAATTTGTGAATTTTTATAGATAAAAAAAAAAGAAATATATTTTTTAAATAAATTTTGTGCACCTTTCAATTTGAGCAAATTCTGATGTTTAAATTAGACTTTTGTTTTGATGCTCATAAAAGAATAAAAATAAATAAAAAATGTGTATATATATATATATATATATATATACTACTTTTAAAATATACATTCATTCAGAGTTAAACTGATTATTATTGTTATTATTATTATTATTATTATTATTATTATACAAAATTGGCAGGAACTTATATGATACAAAAAAAAGGTTAATCATTATACAATAAATAAAAAAGGTACAAACATTGGCAGACGTACAGACACACTTCCAGGCATACAGTCAGCCAGAACAAGCAGAACAGAGAGAGAGAGAGAGAGAGAGAGAGAGAGAGAGAGAGAGAGAGAGAGAGAGAGAGAGAGAGAGAGGAGGGCATTCTCTTCAGCCGAAATTAAAATTCTTATAAATATTTAAATTTTTCCGTTACCATTTCTCTTTGCGAGTTTTTTACTCGTCGAGAACCAGTTACAAAGACCAAAAAAGTGGTTCGTATTTTAAGAGTGCATTAAAGAAAGTTTCAGTCCCGTCTTTTCAGTTCGAACAAATGGGCCTTCTTTGACTCGCTTAATTCCACGCATGAATGGGCTGCCTGCCCCATCCCTCGCGTACCCACAGATACATGAACTGACTCCCGTGTCTGCTGAAATTACGGAGAGAAGCTCCTTCGCGTAATTTTCTCTCTTTCGAGTATCTCTTTTCATGTCATTTCATAAGAGGCGCCTCTGAATAAGTATTTAAGGAAATGCAATATAAATATAATGCCTAAGTTATTCAGACGGACTTGAAGCTCGTAAAATTCAATGAGATTTCATGAACCTGTTTGCATTTACGCTATATATATATATATATATATATATATATATATATATATATATATATATATATAATATATATATATATATATATATATATATATAAACACTTGATGTTCAAGACACGTGTTCATAGATCAAGCGTGAGTCAGAAGAAAGGTTTCCCTACATGCTTTCTCCACGAAACCCATACATTTATTCAAGGTACGAGCAGCTTTCAGCATCATTGCCAACATTGGCAAGTATATAAAGGTTCAACGTACTAACGAGGTTTCGGAACGTGGCTCAACACCACTGGAAGCAACAATATTCTCTGTTATCATAATCAAGTGAACATTCTGGTCTAGATTTATTTCCGTGTTTTCTTTTTTCTTTGTCGTCTGTTTGCATTGCAGACGACACTCCTGTCTTGTTTATATATATATATATATATATATATATATATAGAGAGAGAGAGAGAGAGAGAGAGAGAGAGAGAGAGAGAGAGAGAGAGAGATTTTCTCTACAACAACTGAAAATTTATTTGTATATCGCTAAATAAAGAATGTGTTTCTTTAGCCCGCATTTGGTACGGAACGACTCTAACAAAATGCAAATGAACGAATTCTTCTTTCATATAAGCAAAACCACTTAGAATAATAAAGGACATTCGCTAAGCATAACGAACCCTTTTGTGGCAGAAAGGTTAATACTCATAGACTATTTATTAGCCTCCAAAATGTGGGTTTAGAGCTAAATTGATGAAGCAAAGATGATCTAGTGTGTGTTTAACTGGTTAAGTACAACAGCTAACCAAACATTTTTCAAATGATGAACTTGGTTCAGAAACAGCAAAATGATGTCCTGTTAATAAACTGAAATTTTGGTTGTTAAAACTTCTCAAATTTTTTAAGAGAATTTTCATTAAATTTTCACTTAATTTTCACTAAATTTGTAAAGAATTTCCACTAAATTTTAGAGGAGAGTTTCGTTAAATTTTGTTTCAAATTTAAAATGCTAAAAATTACCTTCATTCTCTCAAACTAAAATTATTTAATTTAGAATTTTATTACTTGTATACTACGTACAGTTTCGGAAAAAAATTCGCCTATAGAAACATAATTTCTAAAATACATAAAAAGTTACTAATAACCACATGAGTGGGTTTTGTGTTTGACGTTGTATTTCTGTCATGAAAACGAATAAAATACCCAAAGGAAGACAAAAATATTACCAGTTATTAATTTTTCATGGTTTTTAAAAATTTTGATTCTAGGCGAAGTGTTTTTCCGAGAGTATACGTAGTACACACTCAAAAATCTTACAGTGAAATATGATGCATAGTAGGCCGGGTCGAAATTTTATATTGAAAAGGTACATATTGTGAGGGGTTTGAATGGAACACAAGAACCCCCTCATAAATTATTTTCGCTGTTTAAAGCCTCGTCTACCCCTGGCACAATTTTTCACTTTTTGACCTATATTGAAGAATATTCCATTTATACGAGACTTACTCTACATTCAGGTTTTTTGATGACATAAATCTTTATTAACGTATAATATTTTATTTAATAATGTATAGTATTAGGAAAATTAATTAAGTACAACAATATATTCAGAAGAAAAAATTAAAGGCAAAATAAATGTGCTAAAATTCAATTCACTTTTTCATTGTTCTTTATCACATCAAAAGGGAAGAAATTTTCAATATCATTAGGAAATTTTATTTCATATGTTTCTTACTCATTCCATTGGGCCTTCCATTCAAACTTTGGCAGTTTTCGCTTTGATTCTAATGAGTTTAAGATAAACTTTTGACGGTTGTCATATCCTATTCTTTCCTGATATGCCTTTGTTACTAGGTTCACTGCCCTTTCCACACTTTGACTGTGGCATGGAAAAGAAGCTATCTCCAGTGGCTTACATCGAGCCTGTAGTAGCTCATCGTCGCTAAAATTGTTTAGCAGCGGTGGAGGAGTAATGATCTCTTTTTGCCAATCGATCATCTCGGTGTAGTCAGTAAATTGGAAATTGAGGGTTCGCGGCAACTCAAAGTTTCTAGTACCTGAAAATCCTGTTCTTGAAAGGATGATTTTCTGAATAGCTTGTTCCCTAATTTCTAGTCTCTTGTCAGTTACCATTGACATGAGTATATTTTCTGGGTGGGCAAAGTAGGCGTTATTCTTTAATACTGGTTCTATGATTGATTTATGTTGTTCAACTAAATTTTGAAGCAAGCACATTAAATGCCAAAAGTTATATGCACCATCAGTTGTATTAGGATGAGATTTTATCTAAAACCACCCTGGAGCATAGAACTGCATAATAATCTTGACTGTGTCTTGAAGGTTTTCATTGGGATTTGGCGTTGAGATATACAATCGAAGGACCCTGTTGGCTAGAGTTAGCCAGCGAGCATGGTGAAGGGTACCTGGGGATCGAGTGGACAGATCTTGAGAAGTGTCTCCAGTTTGCACTGCCAGACATATATCATAGAGATATCTTTGATCACTGTTTAGCTCCTTCACAACATTTGCTGGAATTTCTTTAATGTTTCCCTTTACGCGAGAATATTTGACTACCTCCAATTTTGTTAAATCTGTTTACAGTTTATTCCCAGTTGAACCCACAAAAGTATTTGGACCTGTTGTTTTACCATCACTGGCTTTGTAGACGTGCATAAAAGGCAGCTCATTCAAATGCAAGAGGCACACCAACCACTGCACTGGTCTGTTAAGATGAATTTCAACCAGTTTTATGGCTCCACCAATTTTTCCTATATTTACAGGAGTACTATCACACAGTAAAGCTTTGATAGTATCTGTGCTGTTCGAGTCTGTAATAATAGTTATCAACTCTTCTGCTATGCAGCAAGCAGTTCCATTATCTGGTGTGACATGGTTTACATAGATGCTTCCAGGTTCTTTCACAATAACATAGTGTTCTTCTTTTATCTTTCCACTTTTAGTTAATGCGTTATCTTTCCTTCCATCAAATCCAAGGCACTCCATTTTCAGATTTTCGGATTTAGACCTAAAAGTATTTGTTTCATCCATGCGACTTCTTTCTCTTTCTAGTTTCTTTTTGTCAAACATGTTGGTGTGATTAAGGAACCCCATATCTTTTAAAGCTGCATTGACTATTACAGCTGCAGCTCTACAACTTACACGCTAACCATCTGCTGTTAATGCTAGGTTTTTATAGGAGTGCCTGTTCTGAATATTCTCAATCAATTCTAAATCGGCCTCATAATCTACATCCTAACTTTCTGAATCTACATCCATGTCTTCTTCGATATTTTCTATAAATTCCAATGGTAAAACATTGGTGGCTTCAGTCATTTCTTCTTGTGCTTTTAGTTGACGGTTTTGTGCTTCTTGGGCTCTTGCTAAAGATCTCTTCTTTGTTGAACTAGCTATGCGATCAACTGGTCCTAACTGATTTTTTCTTTGTTTTTGACCCACAAAAGAATCCCATTCTTCCATTGGTATTTTATCCTTACATCTGCAAGATTTCCTATCAGTTCCCTTATCATAACATTCACAAGAAGATATATCAAACATTTCATCATACTGAGCCTACTTTTAAGGCAAAACTTTCATTTCTTCGATGTAACGGCACCTTGTTCAATTTTGAGGCTTCTTCTATTAGTCGACTGACTGACTGGATATAAACTAGTAGTCATAGTTTATATTCAGAAGTAAAATCAAATCATATGTAACTTATAATTTATGATAATTCAAATTATAATTAAAGCAAATGCAAATTATTTCTATTTACCTGAAAAATTATTTCTATTTATCTGAAACATAAACATATCAAGCATTAAACAAACAACTTATCATGTAACATATAACAACATAAAACATATGCAAATATGAAGGTAAAAAAGGGAGGAGGGGCATGTGATAGGGGTAGTAGGGTAGCACATGCTTGATTTTTTAATATTTTGTTAAGATGATAAAATGAAACTTCTCACATAGTGTACTTTTTAAGAAATAAAAAAATTTCCCATTTTCGACCCGGCCTAATGCATAGCCTCCACACAACGAGTGAATCGTATAAAAGCTTTGCCTTTTGTGTTTTTTTCTATAAAACTATACGTGAAATCGTCTGGCGTTCGTCAGAATATTCGAAACAAAAAAAATACATTATTTAAGGCACAATATGTCTGTACGAATAATGAAAAATAAAATTAGTTCACTTTCAGAAATCTGCAAAATCTCTGACACGGACTTGTGTCTTATAGGCAGAGCTGGGCAATAAATACATTGAATGTATTTAAATACTAAATACTAAATACATGGGAGAAATGTATTTAAATACTAAATACTAAATACATTTTACGAATGTTTAGATACTAAATACAAAATACATCAATTGTATTTAAATACATTTGTAAATACATTTAAATACATACAAATTTTAACATATGCATTCACTAATTCATGAGTAACAACATATAAAATGCTTGATAAAGGATAAAGAATAGTACAATCTAATTTCCGATTATATATTTCCCTTTTAGAACAAAACAAAAAACAAAAGAACTTAGAACTTACGATGTTCAACCAGTGACATATTATACTCATTATATCATTGCAAAATGAGTAACAATTAATGAGTAGATGAGACATAAACGTAAACATAAGACGTAAACATAAACATAAGGCACCTTACGAATTCTCTTTTATTTCATGGTTGCTGCGGATCAAAACCAATCTTTCAAAAGTTTTGTCTGAAAGATAGTTTCTTTGGGAGTCAAAGTGATTCCCGCGAATGAGAATATTCGCTCTACCGGTGCCGAAGATGGTAATGTCGTGTTATAGCGGAGGAACAGTCTTTTTATGAGAGGATGTTTTCCCAAACTGTTGAAACATGAACCATGCTGTACTACACTGTCGACGCGTCGTACTGTGCTAGTACAGAACGTGTATTAAACCAGTAAAAGTATTTACATTTTTATATTTTGAGTATTTAAATACATTGTATTTAAATACTCATTAAAGTATTTAAATACTATATTTAAATACATGAAAAACAATGTATTTATAAATACAGTTCTAAATACACAAATGTATTTAAATAGTATTTAAATACAAATGTATTTAAATACTGCCCAGCTCTGCTTATAGGTACGGTGATGCTACAGTTTTAACAGTGACTAATCAGGCCCGTTGCCAAGTGAAGGGGGGGGGAGGTCGAACGACGCCCCCTTGACAGGAAAGGTCCACTTTTTTAATCATAGTTATAACTTTTGATGTGATATTATAATATAAACATCATTTGGTAAATAAACACTCATTTTTTTGCATTTTTTTTAAACTTCACAAACTATTCTAAACTACTATAAATTCAACTACCGTACTCTAAACCCCCTGCAAAAGATCCGCCTTTCTACAATTTCGACTCCCCCCTTGGGAAGTCCTGGTTATGGGACTGCTAATACTGTAAAAGCGGCAATGATGAACTGTTAAATGAAAGTTTCGGGCGAAATCTCCGCAAAATAATAATACTGGAAACGAACTGGTCATACTTTTCATATACACACACACACACACACACACACACACACACACACACACACGCACGCACGCACGCACGCAATTTCGTTTTATGTGCTGTTCCAAGGTAATCTCAATTTAATGATAAATAGAACTAAAGCTCTTAACATATTTTAATAATTTACTGCAGACGTTTCGGAATATCTTCCATCATCAATCTTAAATCTAATTGATTATTTTAAATATATGCGAAAAGATAGAGCCCAAATTAATCGACATTTTTATCGTTTTGTAAAATTATAATTATTCATTTATGTGGTGTTGCAATTATATATATATAAAGAGATAGAAAGAGAGAGAGAAAGAGAGAGAGAGAGAAGAGAGAGAGAGAGTGATGTGTTGTGTGTGTTGTGTGTGTGTGTGTGTGTGTGTGTGTGTGTGTGTGTGTGTGTATTTCCAGTATGTGTTTAACTTGTATAAAAATAGGTATTATTAATGTAATAAAAACTAAATGGCGAAAAAAATTATTCAATATTATGAATTAAATTATGAACGTTTGTTTTTAATTGGTTGTAAAAAAGAAATGTTTATTGCTGACGTATTACGATGCGTCGGCCTTCATAATATTCTTCTTTTTTCTTGAAAGAATTATGCCTCCTTCATAACAGCGATAGAAAGTTATTTAATTATGCCCTTATTTCATTGGTTTGAAATTAGTTAGTTGAGAAAAAAGAAATTATTCAATAAGTTTGATGTTAGAGCGTGATAAAGCCAGTCCTATATCAAAATGCCATTTGTCGTATTAAAGTTAAAGTTCGAAACTTTTAAATTTAAAATTGTGATATTAAAACACTTAAATTTGGATAATTTTTAATCAAATTATCGATTAAAAATTATTCAAATCTAAGTGTTTCGAAACTACAGCAAAAATTTTCAGTGGTCATAACTTTTAACTTCAATACGACAAATGGCATTTTAATATAGGTCTGACTTTACCACACTTTAACATCACACTCATTAAATAATTTCTTTTTTCTCGACTAACTAGTTTTAAAACAATGAAATAATGGCATAACTAAATATTTTTTTATTGTTGTTATGAAGCAGGCATAATTCTTTCTAAGAAGTTCAAGTGTGATTATTTAATAGTTTACATCAGAGACTCCAAAATTGTGGTACGCGTACTACTGGTGCCATGGTACGCGGAGCTCTTTTAAGTAGTATGCGAGAAGGTTTTAATATGCAGTTCGCTAATTGATAATTATTGATAATACACGGGGCTCCAATAAACCTTAGCCCCCCCGCCCATGGCCTAACCCATTAGAGGTACAGTAAAACTAAATATACCTTACAAAAGAGAATTTAATCCTGCATTTAATGAGAAACAATTAAAACTTGGTGTTCCCGCCATCGGCTTCCAAGACAGCCTGAATTCGCTTTGGGTAGCTTGCCAAAAGTGACGTGAATAGATCTTGATCGTTACTCAAATTTGCTAAAACAGTTTCAATGTGTTGCGTCATTGTATCCTTCGAAAATCGATTTGCTGCAGGTTCTTGAAACAAGAGACATTCAACCTTGTCCTTTATAACTGATCCAATGTGTTCACAGACGTTCAGGTCAGGAGAATTTCCTGGCCATTCTTCATTTCGAAAGAAATCGATCTCATGGTTCCGCAACAACTGTTGAGTGGCTAATGCCTTAAAGCAGGGGGCCTTATCGTGCAGAAGTGTGACCTGATCGACATCCATAACATTGTTTGGGTTTCTTAGAAAAGGAATGACATGCTGGGATAGAATAATATCACGAAAATACTGTCCATCCCAACTCTGACCATTTAGCTTCAGCACCCACATGAGCTTCTTTGCAGTGAACAAAACAAACACACCAACACAGTCTGGACTTTTTAATAATTCGCGATAATGTTCATTGTCATCTATTTCATCTGGTGTTGTGGCCCACACTCGATCATTTTGGTAGTTAGGCCGACGTGTTACGACTCAGGGGTTCTTAACCTTTTTTCTTAAGTGAGCAAATTTTTGGCACTTAATTACAGTGAGCAACATATATTAAAAAAAGCCTTTAACTTAAACTTAAAGTTTAAATTAGATAAATATTTAACTATTTAAATATTTCTTTAAACGCATGCAAACTTCATAATGCTTAATTAAAATTTTTAGGTATATTGAAAAACATCAATAAGTTCTAATTCTGCAGCTGCTATTTCCTCTTGTTTGAAAATTTGTGTCAGATCATCAATCTCGAAATTTATGTAGTTTGTCAATAATTGAAAGTTTGGTAGATGCTCTTTTAAGTGTTTGAACCTCTCTTCGAACTCGTCACTAATGTTTTCGAGTGCTTTTACTACGAGTGATGGACAGTTGCTAGTAGTTTCAGCGAAACATTTTTTAAGTTCAGGAAAATGATTAAGATTCTCCTTAGAAACTTGGCTCTGAAAAAGTTGGTTTTTTTTTTAAATCCCGTAATTTCCTCATATAAGGCAACAACAAAATTATTTTTTCCTTGCAACCTCAGATTTAAGTCGTTTAAATGGCTAAAAATGTCGACCATGAATGAAAATGTTATCTTGAAGTCAGCAGTAAAAGTTTCAGGAAAAATGTTATCCTTTTTGCTTTGCATTAGAAAAGCAGGCTTTGTTCGTGAGCAACATTTGCCCATTTGAAGAGCAACATGTTGCTCGCGAGCGACAGGTTAAGAACCCCTGTCAGTTACGTAAACAAAAAATTCATCGGAGACAGCTAAATGCATGAAATCATCCACATCCCAATCTTCAAGATAATGGGCAAACCACATTCTGTCATCGATGTTAAGTTGAGTTTTTCTTGGCTTTGGAAGTTCATGCCAAGGCTTTAAACCTTGCCTATGACGGTACAGTCGAATGATCTCACCACTAACGATCTTTCCTCTCAACACTTCGATCTCTCTAGAAAGTTTAGCACAGCTGTTTTTCCGCTTACGCGTACCGCTTTCAATGATGTTCTTTGTTTCCTGAGAGAGTGGCAAATTTGGGCGCCCAGATTTGGTTGTATCCATTTCCTCACTTCTTCGCAACTTTTTGGCAACCCATGAACGTGTTATAAAGGTGGCTCCAGCATCACGAGCTTCCCGAAATGTTATTGCTCGTATGCGATCTATCACACGTTGCCTCTCCGAATCACCAATTAATTGAAAAGCCATTATATTATCACTTTATCAGCTAGAGTAATTTTAATACCTGCAATAAATAAAGAATTTTATATATTTTTATAATCACTAAAAACTATTTCGATATAAGTAAACATGTAAGCTGCAAATGGGGGGAGGGGCTAAGGTTTTTTGGAACCCCTTACTTAAATAGAAATAGTAGTTGTAGATGAACAGTAGTAGTACTATTGGATGAAACAGAACTTTAGAGGAAATTAACTATGAACTATTGACAGATTTGCTTCCAATTCACTTAGTTATTAAAATATTATCGGCATAGTTAGGCATCCCCCGGTACCTGTAAATACCCATTTGTTAATACCGTTAGTTCCTGGTTGAGTGGTATGCTTAAGACTTGTCCATTACCAGTATTCACCAGCGATAAGGAAACACGCAGCAGACTGTGAAGATTATGGCAAGATCACACCCACTGCTCCTATATATACTTCCTCAATTCCATCTCAGTTCGAGCATAAGATTGTCAGATATGCTTTCGTGAGTAATGCATGCGTTATTACAAAACCGCCACGATTATTTTTTCCTTTTAATTTAAGGTACAATTCCGGAAAAAAAAATCACTTAAAAATATAAAATTTCTAAAACGCATTCAAAAAATTACCGTAATCAATAATGATCAGATTTTGTTTTTGTAATTCCATTTACACCAAAAGTAATAAAGTATTCGACCCCCCCCACCCCCCACCTCCAGAATATTACCAATTAATAATTTTGTATACGTTTCTAGAAATTCTAGGCGAATTTTTTTCCGTAACTGAATTACAAAGGAAGCAATTTCAACATAGATAGTCGAAACACATCCCTTTTAAAGAAGCATAAATTATACAAAGCAAAATGATAACTAACATTATTGAAAAGTCAATCAAAGCGATTTGAACAAACGCTAAAATGTGAGGTCCGATAAGAGTATATTCTTATGTTTATATCATATAATCTAATAAACATAAAAATAATTAGGTACGCTTTCTGTGCGCAATGTTTTCGACAATTTTACATATTAAAAAAATAAGTAATTTTAAATGCATGGATAGCGAAGCACAGAATCAGGAAGCAAGTTTGATACAGATTTTTTTTTGTACGAATGATAGCCATTATAATGTTTTTAACATTTTTACAATTTTTAAACGATAATTTTATGTATATATATATATATATATATATATATATATATATATATATATATATATATATCCTATGCTAGAACACGATAATTTAGTTAAAAAAAATTAAAATTCTAAACTTAAATCCTAATTTTTATATTCTTAAAATATATATATATATTTTTTTTTAAATTACTAATTGAAATTATTTTTAATAACTTTAAATCATGCTTTTACATATATTTAACGTTTAACAAGATGTTCCAGATACCTAAATAAGGTTCACAGGTTTTGGCTGACCAGACTGTGCAAAATATTTATCAGACATTTCAAATAAATTTATCAACATGACAGAACTTCCCCAAGCATAGCACGCGGGAGAAACACAATCCTGTTATATATATAATATATATTACTGTAGATACAGTGTGTGTGTGTGTGTGTGTGTGCGTGTATGTGTGTGTGTATATATATATATAAGAAAATTTATTACATACGAGTATATTCGCTTCACTATTTAGATTGGGGGTGGGGGGGTAATTGGTTTAAATTGATTTTTATACAGGGAAAATATAGTCGATATCACAACGTAAATATTTGCTTCGATTACAAGGTTTACGAGGAACGATCTCTCATAATAACGCTAATGCATATTTCGTATTTCCTGAAATTTATATCTTCCTATTAAAAGAAAAATTAAATTTGAATCAGTGGATAATTATAATGAATTTATCATAAATTCCAATTAATTTGTACGTGTCTGTAGGTAGTCTTTTATTTATTGCTATATAAACTTTAATGAAAAACAGCTTCGCGTGAAGGGATTAGAAGGTCCAGGTTTATATTTATTTTCGTATTGTTTTTTTAGCTTCGCAAGTTGGGTTTTAAACAAGGATTCTAGTCCGTAACTCTTAACCATAATTTACAATTTCCGTTGCTATTACGAACACACACAGTAAATAAGCCTGTAAATTTACCTTCGTTTAACAGTAATTTGTATTAATAAAAATTTGTGATAAATTGGACATACCTCTCTCTCTCTCTCTCTCTCTCTCTCTCTCTATATATATATATATATATATATATATATATATATATATATATATATATATAAGTTATATATATATATAATATATATATATATATATATATATATTTTCGTTCTGATAATTAAGCCAATGGCTAATAAACATATGGTTTTAAGTGAGAGAGTGGTTCTTGCTGCCATTTGCTTATTAGCAACGGAGCCTTTTTTTTCGTATATAGGATTTCGCCTGTGGAGAGAAATGCAATTTTCCTTAAGGTTTCCCTCAATAGTAATACATACATATATATAATATATATATATATATATATATTGGCTCTTCAATATTAATTATTCTTGTTTATAGCAATATTCCACTTAACAATTGTATGTTTTATGTATATCTTTAATATCTTTAATATCTTTATCAGTAAAGTTTTTTTTTATCTGATTTGATTTTGATTTTAAAACATATACATATCGAATATTCCTCAGTCCCAGCCTTCAACTTATGATTAAGAGTACAGTAAATATGTGAAAAGATTGGACGTTATAAAAGCCCTCATTGTATTGTCAAATTTTGTTTATTTTGGTCCTTCCTTTATAACAGTGATTTGGTTTTCAACACTTCGAAGCACTATTCATCATCTGATACACAGGGTGTACGATAAATCAGTGTAAGTTTTCATTAAATTGCTACATTTAATCCCGTACTGATTTATGGGATAACTTGTTTTGTGACTCATTATCTCCTTCAATATAAAAGCATATTGCCACTGTAGCAGGGGCACAGGGGCATGTTACATGAATCACGGTATATAGAAAACCCTTATAATACAGATACTTTGAAAGTTGGGTTCCAATTTCTGCATAACGGGAATCTTAAACCAAATATTTTTATATGATTTACTGGAAGATAGAATCAAATGAGTGTCTTGAATTGTCTTCTATATTTTGTATTGAAATCTGTAAAAAGTTTTTAGTGTTCAAGGTAAGATTTAAGGATTAATTTATCGAATACAATATATATTATTAAGTATCACATATCTGGAATCTGTCCCCTGTAGATGGCGTATACATTTGGGTTGGATTGTTATTTGTAAGTGTTCAAATCGCTAGCAATTTCGAACTGCTTCAGCTGAAATTGATCTTTTAAATTTGATTTGCCTCAGTTGAGACGATTTGTAATTGAGAAATGAGTAGTTAAAATGATTTATACTCATTGAAATATTGAAGAATTTGCAACTTGATATTTTTCATGCTGTATTTTTTAAACTATTAACGCTATTCGCTTTTGTAATTGTAAGTGAAGCGTATTAACATTAAATGGTTTCTACAGACAACACATTTGGAACATAATTGTGATCTTGAAACTGAAATCTTGCGGCCTCTGTGAACTATTAATTCAGCAGTGCACAACTGTTTAATTTTGGTTCTTATCAACCGTGAATATTTTTATTTAGTAAATGTCTCCCCCCCCCCCTACACACACATCCCTAACACACCCATTATGATCGATGCAGATCCGAGTTAAGTAATTACCCGATGTGGTAAGAGTATATGTTTTTTATAATTACACTAATTTCACGACCCTTCAAAAAATGACGGGTTGAAGTTTTGCAACCCCGCACGGGGCCCCCGCTCTTCATATATATATATATATATATATATATATATATATATATATGACATTATGCACCCATACTACTGGTAAGTGTTACCAAAAGAGAGACACTGGCTTTTATTAATTATTATTAATAATATTTAGGTATTCATTTTGGGTAGTTTTACGTCCCCCTATTTGGTTTTATTTTAGCATTAATCATAGTGGTTTATGCTTTCCTCATTAAAGCAAAAACTTGTCAGTTAAAATCGAGTCTGCTAGATTCATAATTGGCTAAGGAACGAGTCAACAGGTGAAGAGTTTACGTTAATTGGCGTTAAAATACTGAGTGGAACGATTCAGCAATTTCCATCACTGGTTCTGATAATCGATGCAGACAGTGAACTGCCCATGGATTTCCTTTATTAAAAAATGTACCGAGGACAGCTCTTCATCCAAGTTAATCGTGTATATTCTAGTGCTTTGTGTGAAGCTTTAGAACACCCACCGGGTACCTCAGGGATAGGCAGTACGCCAGCCGGTAATACGAGTTCACTTCTTTACCGGTTTATCATCTTCTGATATATATATTGTTGTGTGTGTGTGTGTGTGTGTGTGTGTGTGTGTGTGTGTGTGTGCGTGTGTATGTGTGCGCGCGCAATTAAATTATATAGAATCTAATATTAAAAATAATCTTGAAATACATTTTACAGTTTATATATATATATATATATATATATATATATATATATATATATATATATATATTAGTGATGTAGCGGATGTCATTTTTTTCACATCCGCGGATGCGGATGCGGATGAGGATGTTTGATTTCAACATCCGCGGATGCGGATGCGGACGCGGATGTCTACATTTTCGTTATTTTTTAGGATATATTCGAGATTTGTTGTGTTTAACGTATATAATAAGTTATTATATAGAGAGAGCTGTAGCTATAATGTAATATAATTGATTAATTGTACAATAATTGCTGTACTTTTCTCTGAACATATAAAATAATATCAAGCATCTAACTAATATAGAAATCAATTAGTGAATTCGTCTGCAAATAAATTCGTTATATTTTGTTGAGTTTCAGCCACAATTAGAAACCATAATTGTGTTACCAGGATGCGGGACGTGAACCCAACTCAAATGCACCCCACCGACCTCTTTCCCCAACCTCCACCCTTATAGAAAGAGATCTTTAATTAGCTTGATAACTATTTATATTAAGTTTAAAGTTTTATTAGGCATATTTATAAATGAGTAATTAAAATAAAGTAAACTAAGATGTTCATCGTTTAATGTTCAAACTTAATTATAGGAAGGTTATGCTTAAGGAACATTAATTTTTCTGCCTTTTCTGCTGCCAGTCTGTTTCTCTTTTCATCATATATTAATCCAGCACTGCTAAATAATCTCTCGCTTGGTACGTTTGTTGGAGGACAGGCTAAATGTTTCCTTGCAAGTTTACTCAAGTATGGATAGATATTCTGCGTATTTTTCCACCAACTAATAGGATTGTCACATGCAGCCAGGCGTTTTTTCTTGGTGATAGCTCTCGATCATTTTTACTACATCTTTTGACATCGCGTAGGTCTCGTCATCGCTGCTTGACTCAAGAAACTGAGAGAGAGATTCTGTGATAGATTTGCTTGTTGAAGGTGTTGGTTCTGTCACTGAAACTTTTATTCTTTTGGTGGGTGGCGAAGCGACAGATTCAAGAGATTGAAGCTCTTCAACTGCTTTGCCAAGTGATGATTTAACTCGTTCTAATGTACTAGGTGAAAATAACTTAGCTTTGTAACGTGGATCTAAGTAGGTTGCAAGAGAGTAACTTCATACAAGAACAGCCTCTCGTCTTGTCGCTTGCATCACTTTTGCGCACAATGAACTAGTTCTATTAATATAGTAGAATTTGATAATTTCCGCTTATTAATGACGTTTTATCTCAACGGTCCACATCCGCACGACATCCGCAGTCCAAAGTGCGGATGCGGACGCGGATGCGGATGCGAGAAAATGTGCGGATGTTCCGCGGATGCGGATGCGGATGCGGATGTGACCTACATCACTAATATATATATATATATATATATATAATATATATATATATATATATATATATATATATATATGACAAAAGAAGCAGATTTTGTACTGGCCCAGCTGCGTTGGGAGAGGGGAGGCCATGAAAACGAGGATGGAAAATACTCTCGGAGTACGAGGCTCAACGCTTTTTAATGTCATGCCAAAAGAAGTGAGGAACCTCCAGCACACCGACCTGAATAATTTCAAGAACCAGCTGCACAGATTCCTGTGCAAAGTCCCTAACCAGCCATGCGTGGCTGGCTACGAGGGCAGAGGAGGACGGAAAGCAATTCCCTCCTTCACCAAATCTCGCAAATGAGGCGGGATGGTGCCGACGGTTGACCGCAGGTCGATCCTGAACCGTCGTTCAAACCCTCATAAAGTAACAAGTAATATATATATATATATATATATATATATATATATATACTGTCTATAAGATATATATGTTTTAATAAGTAACATACAGGGGGATTCAAAAAATGTTAACACTTATATGGGTTTTTCTGTTACAAGGAATTGAAGATTAATACCTCCAGAGATGTGCCTTAGGGGTCTGGAAGCAACGTTTGACCGCTTTCATACATTCATAGATATCCGTGGACAGCAAGTAGAGACTGTATGAAGCACTGTTTGCATCACAAATTTTTTTTACAAATAAATTGGAAATAAAAAATAAAACTCCATATAAGTGTTAACATTTTTTTAATCCACGTGTATGTATATATATATATATATATATATATATATATATATATATATATATATATATATATATATATATATATATATATATATTATGTGTGTGTGTGTGTGTGTGTGTGTTTTAATTAAGAGCCGAATAAAGTCTAAAGCTTAAGGGCCAAATTAAATAAAATAAATAGTCAAGTTTCACAATTATTTATGTTAAAACAAAAACAAAAATTGTAAATCTAATGTATTTGTTTTATCGTCTTATGAATAAAGGTTATTGAATTCAATTCAATATATATATATATATATATATATATATATATATATATATATATACACACGTTGAATAATGTATTATATACAATATACATTTCACACTGTGAATACCAAATGAGTGTTTTGTAGTTGTTTAGGGTTTAATTGAAAACTAAAAGCGCAATAAAAGTTTCCTTTCACGAGTGTCTTTGTTCAACAACGCATTTCCGATCTTTTCTTTCGCCAAATGCAAAACACGAGAGTGAGAAGGTTCACATTTCTTCCTACAACGCTTGCATCATCATCATCATCATCATTTAATCCCCTGCGGGACCCCCGGGGGGTTAAGATGGGCTAATTGCCATTCTGCATTGACGACGAACAGTTTTCACGATGACTTAACGGACGTCAAAACAATCTTCACTTCCTAATGAGTTTGAGACCCTTTTTTTGGGGTTTCTTTATTGTGGATGTGAACGTTCCCACACTTCTTCTGAACCATTACGAGCATCGCTCTTTCTTCTTGTTTGCGACTCGTCTGGAGTCGCTTTTCGGGGTGTATATTCACTATGACTCATTTGAATAATTAAATAATTATACTGATACAGAAGGATTTAATTAAGGAAAGGTGAGATAAAAATTGAAAAGAGGATCTCATTCAGGAAGAGAAGCAGAAGAACGATTTTTTTTCGTTTCTTTTAATTAAGTGAAGGGGATGATATTTGTGTTTTGTGATAACGATATTTTTTCTACTAATAGTAAAGTGATTTTTAATTTTTCTATATAAATTTTAACTTTAGTAAACTAACGTAAATGAGATTAACTTATTAAGATAATATCTAAAGTTGGTTATTAATCCTCCTTACAAACTGACCAAGAAACGCCCTTTTTTTTTTTTTTTTAAAATCTTCACTTGAAATTGAGATGCCTCCATTTTGTAGCTCTTCATTTTACGAATAGATGAAACAGTTAAGTTATTAAATAATGTTTATTCTGTACATTGATGTAAACTTTTTTAATGTGAATATGTTTTAACATTATCTTTAACGCACACTGAAAAAAGCAAAAGCGCCATTGGCCTTCCAAGCGTGTTTTAACTACTTACGACGTGGCTCAAATTTTCTACTTTAAATGGTTTTACCCTTTTATGATTTAAACGTTTTATGATTGAAAACTCTTATGGAGGTTTTTTATATTGAAGGGTTGCAAAATAATGCTTCACATTTATATACAGCATAATTCTTTAATTGTGCCATGGATTAACTTACTTTCATGAAACTTGGCATGATTATTGTGGAAAGCTGATTTTTTTTCAATCACGCAACATACTCAAAGCCTCTTTCCCTTGGTGAAATTACTTAATGAATCCGGACAGTGTAATTTTTAATCTCGTCAGTTTCTGCTTTCAGTGTTTCCAGTGTCCTGTAATTTCCTGTGAAGACTGTGTCCTTAAGATACCCAATAAGAAGAAATCAGAGGATTGAGGTCAGGTGAAAATGGAGGCCATACAAGACCACAGGACTCTCTGAACAAAAATTTCATGTAAAAAGCCGAAACCGTGCTGCTGAAACCAAACTCTCTCCATACCATGTCTCGGCCTATCAGAAATGGGGTGGGTTGTTCTTGGAGGATGTGGGGGTATTATAAGCATTTTAGTCTACTTTTGTATCAATAAAGACTAAGTCAAAGATTACACTTGATAACATGACGCACCAAACTGTGACACGTAGTGGATGAAACGGATTATCCCATGCCACATGAGATTTTTCCAGAGCGCAAAATCGTGAATCCCATTTGTTAACATACATAAAAATTGCCTTCATCTCTGCACCAGGTATTCATAAAGATGGTGCACGTCGTGGAGTATTCTTCAATCAGGTCATGCAGAAGGATGGGTTACGTTGTAGCTAATGCAGGCCGTAACACCGCATCCCGTCGATCGGCGAAGTTAAGCGACATTGGGTCTGAGTAATAGTTGGATAGGGGATCGTCCTTCGCGTTCCAATTCTGTAGCGATCCGTGGTTTGGATCTCACGTAAAGCTGTAGGTCATCTCCGTCATTTAACTTTAGATGTTGCGAAGGAGGTTAAATATCCCTATCAAACAAACATACAGAAGGTTTATTCTTATGAAACTTTGAATCCGATAGTTCTATCTAACAGGTACCCCCACCTTCGCGACTGTGTTTTTGCATGGCCTCTTCTATCACTTGATATATCTTGATATATCTAAAAGATAAAGATTTTCAAAGAAAATCCAAGGACATTAGAAGCTATGAACGCAACGATTGAACGTGAAGCCTGCTCCATTTTTACCGAAATGCTGCAGATTAAGATAAGAAAGGGGTTAAGGGTAGAAAATTTTAGTTTTTTGTGATGTGGCGAATTTATCTTTCATTTTTTTTAACAAGTTAGCGCGTTAGGTTCTTTGGTTTCTTGCGCGAGGTTCGGTCCATTGAAGCATTAAGATCTACATTAGTTCCAGAATCTAGAGTATAATTTGGTTTTCTGATGTACATGTTAGATTGTTTTGTGTCGAAACGGTGTTGGGCTTGAAATGCTAATATTTTAAACTGGACGATTTCCGTAGCAGTATTATTGATGATTTGATACACACAAGAAGCAGTGTTTAGTTTGTAAATATCTTCTAGTATGAGAATTTTTAAATCGTGGAACATTATGCAAATACTTTAATTATACATTTTTATTTATAATATTTTCTGATTATTCATTTTCGCATGATTACCAGGGGCCGAGTTAAACACTGACGTGCAATCTTTTATTCTCTTAGTCTGCACTGTAGATGTGTTGCAGTGGTCCGCAACCTGAGGTCCGTGAATGAGTTTCAGGGGTCTGCAGAAGACAAAGGGTATATTCTAATTCACACAAAATTAGAATATGCAAATTATTTTCGCTAAGGGGTCCACAAAAATAATCGATATTCTTCTATGGGTCCACAAGTGAGAAAAAGATTATGGACCACTGGTGTACTATATGATCTTATAATCAGGGGAATATCTACAAATCTGCCGCAGCAGTGGTCAAAAGCTTGAATTTTGGTTCAAATGTTCTATGGGGTGATCGAAAATGTTTTTCCCTAAAGGGCAAAGGTGCCAACGTCAAGGTCACAGTCAATCAAGGTTTCAAGTTCAAATGCTAAAACTGTCTCTAGATCGGCTCCTCAAAGATCTAGAAAGCTGGTTCTGGTGTCAAAATAATCTTTGTGATAAAATAAAGGCATCTTGTAGTACACATGCAATCTCTCAGGTCACTAGATCACACACACGCGAGGTCATATTATCAATCAAGTGACCACTGGGTTTGTTTTCTCTAAAAATAGCATAAACTATGCCGTGTGACCTATCATATCAAATGTCTCGATAAGACAAAGGTAATTATGATGCCTGTGATGAACTGAACTGTGACCTTGACACATGACCAAAGTCACGACCAAGGTTCGTTATAGCTTTTTAGAAAAAAAAATCGTGTGATGTATCAAACTGGAGGGCTCAATGAAACAAGTTGGTTTGCAGTTTTTTATTGACATCGGGAGTGCTCATGACTACAGAGCTTGTATTAGACGTTCGTGAAGGTCATGGGCATGAACTCACCTGTTCATCTTTATTTCTCGCAGGAACAATTGTACAGCTGAGTGCAGACGAGTGCAGACTGTTTGCAGGTGCAGGAGTATAGGGCCTCTTACAGCTGCAATGCTGAGCTGGTGAAAGACGTGGCTGCGACACCAAACGGCGGCCCCAGGAGGGAGTGTCTAGGGCCTTCTTCCATCCATATTCTTCTAGAAATGCCAATTTCCCTTAGTAACTTCACGGAAGATTGGGTATGGTGTCGTTTCCCGACGTCACAAGCTCAGGGAAGTCGCAACCGAAGGGATTCCTGAGCTCCGCAGTTGTTGACGCCAGAGCCTGTACGTCCCGAAGAAGAAAATATGTGCGGTTTTCCCTTCTTCATGATGCTTCAGGGTCTCTTCGCCTTGTGTATCCCCAACAACTTCTCTCTTGAATTTGGTGAAGGCTTCAGTCAGTGTCGGTCCACGCACACGAGCCATCTCTCCATGGCCTTAGGGTTTGCAGTGAGCCTAATGATTCCGGCTACCCGTTTGACATCCTTGTTGTTTTGTTTGTGGCACTAGTCGATTGAAAGGCTTGAGAATCTTGCCGTGGCTTTTTTGCATCACCCAGTTCTTGTGCTCGAAAATCTCGCCTCTGCTTGCTTACGGGAGAGTCCGCATGTCCCAGACATGCACATTTGGCCACCGGCTGTAGAGAGTGTGATCCAAGCTGAAGAAGAACGGCATGAATCGTTCCAAGTCCTCGATGTACAGTTCGAAGTCTCTCTTGCGATGTGCTCAGACAAAGAGGAGAAGTACCTCCATCTGCATCACGAGATCCCAGAAGTAGGATATTTACGCCTTCTCTTTCATTGATGAGAGCCAAGCTCCCTCATCGGCCACGAACTCGGGATTCTCTTCCAAGGCTTCCTTTATGAGCTTACAGAGAGCAGCAACCGTGACCCGATGGTAGTAACGGGCCTTTTTTTATGTAGGAAGGATGAGCCAAGGGCGAATGCCCGCAAAAGCGCTCCCCCCCCCCTCCCAATAGACAGGGAGAAAAGATGGATTAAGGAAGATTATTCTAGAGTTGACCGGTTCAGTAGATGAAAGACTGAAAATACTGATTAATCCTTGCGTTAGAGAGTTGGACAGAAAAGGAATGAGGATGTGTCGAAAGTCTGGTGTTGCGTGCTCTCCTTAAAGGAGGAGGCATGCAGTGAGAGAGTTCAGAAGAGCAGTGTCCGTTATGATAGCGATAGTAAAGAGAGCGTGAAGCAATATTCCAGCTAAAATAGAGGGATTGAAGACAGTCAGTAAGAGGCGGAGATTTGATGAGACAAAAAGCGTTTGATTCCACCCGGTCAAGTACAGCTGTGTACTCATACAGGAGAGGACAAGACTCCTATACGGAGACAGCAACTGAGTGGGGGGGTGGAGAAACTGCGGAGGCGGTACAGAACACCTAACCTCTTAGAAGCTGTTTTGGAAAGAGAGTGCATGGAAAGAGCACGAGAGAATTAAACGCCAAGAATGTTAAGAGAAGAGAAAGGATTGAGTTGTGTGCTGTTGAAGGTAAGGGTATAGCCGTGTGGAAGATTGTGACGAGTAGACAGATGAAGGAACTGAGTTTTTGAGGCACTGAAGGCAACAAGGTTTTCTCTGCCTCAATCATAGATCAGATCAGAGGTTAGGTGCTCCATAGCCGTCCTACGCGAATCATGGAGTGACTGTTAAGAGGGACGGTTTGAGAAGCGAGTGGGGAATTGAAGAGTGGACTCATCGGCATAGGAGTGAGTAGGACAAGAAGTGCGAATTAAAAGACCATTAATTAACAAATTAAAAGAAGAGAGTGAGTGACAGGACTGAACCCTGAGGAACACCACTGTTGATAGCTTTAGAAGAAGAACAGTGGCCATCTACAACCGCAGCTATAGATCGGCCAGAAAGGAAATTAAAGATGAAGGCACAGATAGAACGATAGAAACCGAAGGAGGGCAGTTTCGAAATTAAAGATTTGTGCCAATCTATAAAATCCTTCGATATGTCTAGCGCAATAGCAAAAGTTTCACCTGAAATCCCGAAAAGAGGATGACCAAGAGTCAAGGGATATGCAAGAAGATCGCAAGTCGAGTGTCCCTTGTGGAACCCATACTGACGATCTGAAAGAAGATTGTGGGAAGAGCGGTGTTTAAGAATCTTCCTATTAAGGATAGATTAAAAAACTTTAGAACGCAAGAAATCAAAACAGTTGGACGATAGTTGGAGGGTTGAGAGCGGTCACCCTTCTTTGGGACGGGTTGAATGAAAGCGAACTTCCAGCAGGAAGGAAAAGTACCAGATGAGAGACAAACACGAAAGTGTTTGCCGAGGCAGGGCGTCAGCACTAAAGCACAGTTCTTAAGAACAACAGGAGGAACACCAACAGGACCATACGCCTTCCTAGAGTTGAGCTCAGGTAGGGCAGAACGAACATCTTTGGAAGAGATTCTAATTTCAGACATAATGAAGTCAGAGGGAAGAGGAGATGGAGGAACAGCACCGGAATAGTCCGTGATTGAGTTGGAAGTGAAAGTTTGGGAATAGAAAAGAGGAGGGAAAGAAGAGGAAGTAAAGTTGTAGAAGAGGTTCTTAGCTAGATGCCAGAAAGAGCGAGAAGAATTAGAAATGGATAAGTTTTCACATTTTTGTCGGATGAAGGAATTTTTGGCGGGTCGAAGAACAGATTTTGCACGATTCGGGCAGAAATATAAGCTAAGTGAGAGTCAGGAGTTGGATGGCGACGGTACCTTTTGAAAGCCTCCTCTTTGATGCGGATAGCATTAGCACAAGTAAAGTTAAACCAAGGTTTTTTTTGCATTGGTAGTAGGAATAGAATATGGAATGTACGCCTCCATGTCCGAGAGAATTACATCCGTGATGCGCTCAGCACACCCGGAAGGGCCCCGGCCAAGGAAGCACTAATCATTATATGGGAAATCACAGAAGTACTGCCTAAGGGCGTCTTAGGAGAATCCAAAGGCCGGATTGGAGCGATAGGACAGAAAACAGATATAAGATTAAGATTGTGGTCGGAGAAGCCCAAAGGAGAAAAAAAATTTACGGAGTAAGAAGAAGGATGAGAGGTAAGAAATAAATCCAGAATGTTGGGCCTATCGCCAAGGCGATCGGGGATACGAATAGGATGCTGTACAATCTGTTCTAGGTCATTTAGTGAATGTTAGTGAAATGGGAGGAACGCCAAAGGTGGTGGTGAACATTGAAATATCCTAAAATGGAGATTTCAGCAAAGGGAGAGCGGGATAGAATGTACTCCACTTTGGAAGTGAGGTAGTCAAAGAATTTTAGATAGTAGAATTAGGAGGAAGGTAAACAGCGCAGATGTATTTAGCTTGAGATTAGCATGTAAGCCGTAGCCAGAAGGTATAGAATTCGAAAGGTTCGAGTTCGGGAATACGAGAACAAGTTGAATCATTGCGTACATGTACCCAACATCCACCTTTGGAGTGAAATTGAGTATAGAGAATGTAAAAGGGTACAGAAAAGGGGTTGCTGTCAGTCTTCTCAGACACCTGAATTTCAGTAAGGAAAAGAAGATGAGGTTTAGAGGAGAGGTGGTGTTCAACAAATTGAAAATTTGAGAAAAGGCCACGAATGTTGCAGAAATTAATGAAGTGAATCAGGTAGAGGCCCAGAACATTTCGAATGGTCGGTAATAGATCCAGCTCCGTTACTCGGGTCTGCGTTCCTGGTATCGGAGTGGGGGAGCCAGAAGTGGGAACATTTATGGTCGCCTCCCGAGGGAACTCCAAGGCTCTTGAAGTTGATGCCATTTTTTTTTAATTTTGAAAAGATTATGTAGTGTGTAAGATTTATGTATATGTAGTGAGGAAAAGGGAGAGAAGCGTGTGTTTGAGAGCAGGCTGAACTGCTCACAGGGTAGATGAGACACGGAAAAAGCTCAGCTAAGGAGGACAGTGACAGGGGAAACGGGAGCTCCAGCACCCCCTATCTTCTGTCTAACGCCCCCTCCCCTGGCGTTCTTCCTTGGTCGATTGGTGTCTACACTCTCCTCCTCTATGAGGATTGCTTCCAAGCATTGCCTGAGCCACTCTAGGGCCAACTACTGCAGCCTGTGCCAATGCTGTGATGCAGCCAGACCCCTGACGAACGTCCCCGACTGCCGACAACATTGCCATTTCCGTGTGCATGCCGCCAAGCATGAGTACCAGGTTCTTCTCTCCGAGGGCAGGATACGTCCACTGTAAGTACTTCGACAAAGTGAACAAGGGTTAGTTCATAGCAAACACTGGGATTTTCCCAGGATTGACGTGTTGATATCTTCCATTTGTTTCCCCAGCCTGTATATGATCATTGAATCAGAGTTTGTTTCTCGTAAAACAGTGGAAGAACAGTCTTGCTCACTGGAAGCTTTCCTTCACTGCCATCTGCATTCTTCCACTCTGCGGCGTGATATCCTGGCTATGACACTTCCTTGCAGGATCCTTGAGTTAGGGAATGTGTGACATGACCCAGCTATTCTTGTTCTTTGAAGGCCTTTTCGAAGCTGAATGGATTCTTCGGGATGGTGACTGGAAGCATGGGTGGTATCTCAGCCCTTGTGACATCATCATTCAGCTAAGGTACGAACGTGTACGACTTTAACAGGCAGCTTTCGACATGAACCTCCTCACTTGGTCTTTGTTCACAAGGAATACCTGTTCACTGTTGACTTGACTTGGAAGAGGCTTATGGTCGCCCAATGGAAAGTCTCTTTCGCAGTAGTTGAGGATGGGTTGTCATCGATATTATCGATCGCACCGACCGTAAAGACACTGTTCTGGAGATTTATCGAGCGAGCCAACCCTTCTTCTGTGAATCGTTGGGACAAGGAAGAAGACACCTGTTGTTCATGATGAATGACTTTTGTAGTTGTCGGATGCTCCGAGTCTGTTCAGGAGATTGACAAATACCTTGCTTCTGAATTGTGAGTGACAGTAAAAACCAAGGAAGGAACTTAGTGGCAGAGTTTGGGATTTGCTTGTATTAGACTTGGCCCTCTTCGAAACGATGTTGATGTCTATCAGCTGTCCAATCGTTAGCGCCGGCTGGCACGATTCGTCTTGCAGTGAAGGTCCTTCAAGGGTCATTCGAAGGAAGAATTTTAGTGCTGGAGAGATTGATTTTTCCTTGCACCCGTCCTAAAATTCCCCATTGAGAGACCAGGATGGGCCTTGTTCAATCTCCCGCCGAAGAATACCTACAGTATTTACTAGGACCTAAGAATCGCTTTCCGCAAACCCTACATTGGCCGACTTCATGATTTCTTTCATTGTATCAGGGAACACAAAGATCGCATTTGTCTCATCAGTCTCCTCTTTCAGCCCAGGAAATCCACCAGTGATCGATTCTTTCAGTCGAGCGTGATGTGCATCAGCTTCCTCACAACCCTGTTGTTTCAGTGCCTCAGACAACCGTCCCTCAATTCTTTGAGCTTGAAAGACACTTTCTCCTCACTAACTTCCCAATTCATTTCCCCATAAAGATCATCAAGAGCCTGAAACCGGGCCTCTTTACTTAGATCTTTGGACTCACGCGCAGCCTTCCGTTGCTTGTTCCGTACTCGGTTGTTGAATGTAGACAGGCAAGTGAAATGGTACAGGACATCAGCTGCGATGAGATCACTTACAGAACAGCCTGGCCATGATATTGAAGTCTTGGAGGACCTAAATGCCCATCCTAATGTTGGTATGTACGGATGTGGTCGATACGCAATGGAGGCTCTCACCTGATGTCCTACAAATTATACACTTTTTGATGTTTGATTGATTACTCAACCTCCCGAAGGCCCTAGGCGCAGTGACGACGGCGTGACAACTTGAGATGTTAGTGGTTTGGGAACATCTTGGATGTTGATGTTGGCGAAATTTAGTTTGAGCCCTCTGGAGACACCGCGAAGAGATTTTATTATAACACTTTTTGTGCCATTTGGCCTCGTTCAAGATTAAAAACCAGTCCGTGACACTGAGCCTAACCTTAGGCCGAGACCTCTTGACACACAGTAGGCCAACCCTAGGTTAAATCTCCGAGCCAGATAGCTTATACTTCAGAAAAGACTGATAAATTGGAAAGGGTTGGGGCGAGAGCAACCAAAATGAATCTAAAACTGAGAAGTAAAATATTTTAGTAAAAATTAAATGTATTCACTTGAAAAGCGTCGACTTATAGGAGAACTAATTCGAGTATTTAAAACTAATAAATAGCTTTCATAATGTAACTTAAATAAAGTTATTTGATAGCGATAGAGAATCAGCTACAAGAAGAAATAGCGGATCACCTGAAGATCAGGGCCCCCAGCCTTCTTTAGTTAGCTTCATAAGGTTAACTAACGAAAATAGCATGACTTAATCTAACCAATCGTCAAGGGCGTACAGTTGACCTAACGATTGGTTAGTTTAGGTCGTGATATTTTCGTTAGTTAGCCTTATAAGGCTAACTAGAGAAAGATGAGGGCCCTCATCTTCGGGTGATCCCTGAAATGTCTAACAAAATGTTTAATAATTACTGTGAAATGTCTAACGCATTAGACATTTCAAAATTCACAAAATTGTGGCACTGAAACGTCTAACGAAATGTCTACTTCTATTTAGAGTGCAGTGATAAAGGTCCCAAGTTGTTAACTTGAAGATTCTGGGTATGATTTTTGGATTGAACTTCATATTTCAGCGATTAAGGCATTTGTCTGGGGCCTGGGCCTTTCTTGGTGGTTAGTGGTTTGAATCCCACGAAAAGCTGTGGGTCCCTTCCGTCATATGACCTTAGATGTTAAGAAAGAGGTTAAACAACCCCAAATGTTATTATTATTATTATTATTACTAGTACAGTTCCCGTCACTTCGCTGACGGTTAGACAGGCTAAACTACAAAAAAAGAACCCAGCCGTGAAAATTTTGAGCTTCACATTGTGTCAACATTTCTGAATCTGGTATCTCCAAAAACCTCCTCACCCCCATTCATACAACTTGGGGGCTAACCCCCTCCGCCATTACCCCCACCCCTCCCCATTACCACACCCATCCCCCCATTACTCCCACCCCCACCCTTCCGCCCACCCCAACCCTTCCCCCCACTCCCACCCTTCCCCCCACCCTTCCCCCCACCCTCACCCTTCCCCCCACTCCCACCCTTCCCCCCACCCTTCCCCCCACCCTCACCCTTCCCCCCACTCCCACCCTTCCCCCCACCCTTCCCCCCACCCTCACCCTTCCCCCACCCTTCCCCCCACCCTTCCCCCCACCCTCACCCTTCCCCCATTGCTAAACTACAGAAAAGAACACAGTCATGAAAATCTTGAGCTTCACATTGCCGCCCGTAATACAATTTCTGAATTTTTTTTACAATTTCTGAATTTTTTTTCTCACAATTTCTGAAAGTGTGACGGACGGACAGACAGACAGACAGACGGACGGACGGCTCTCTTATTATAGTATAGATTATTATTATTATTATTATTATTATTATTATTGCCTTTAATAAATTTATCACCGAAATGGGAACTAAGCTTCCTCCTAAGATCCCACCCGCGTCAAGGTTCTTCGATACATTCCGGGGGGGGGGGGGCGGCTTACCAAGCTTTTTCTTTCTGTTACCTACATCGACGTACGATGTAATAATAGCAAAAAACAAATCTGAAAAAAAAAAAAAAAAATGTATTAGGTACGATCCCAAACAGTATTTATAAGGAATTTCACTGCGCCTCACCTCGCAAAACTCATTAATCTTTCTCTCCAAAGTTGTAGCTTCCCAGACTGCCTCAAAAAGGCAAGAGTATAACCTATTTTTAAATCGGGTGATAAATCTTTCCCCTCAGACTACAGATACCAAATAATACACAAACAACAATTCGGCTTTCTTCTAAAAACACGACTGATAACCCCATAACTGCCAGTTCAGAAGAACTTTGTAACAGTCTTAACGACAATACGCAGAAATCTTAAAAAAAAAAATGTTAATAATAAAATCATTCCACTTGATCTGGCTAAAGCCTTTGACACAGTGTCTCATGACATATTCTTAAAAACTCGAACATGAAGTCCTTAATAATAATAATAATAATAATAATACTAATAATAATAATAATAATAATAATAACGCGCAAACAGATGCATGAGATCTGCATATTAAACACTTTCAAAGTAACAAAATGTTCAACTCTTTACAAAGTGACGTACGTATAAATTTATCAGAATACAAATAAAAAAAAATAAACTTTAAGTAAATAAAAATAAATTCGTGCGAAGAAAACGTCAAAAAAATCCACAACAACAACACACAACAACAACAACAAATCCTTTCGAAATTTCTGGTTAAGAATTTAAAGAGTGAATTAAATTTTAACAAAGCAAAATGCGAATAGTTTCACCTATAATAATAATATTTATTTTTATTTTATTTTAAACATTCAATTTTTTTTTTTGTTTTTTGCTCCGAAATCTTTTCCTAAATTTTCATTCTTAAACATTCATGGAAAGTTACATACGCTTTTCCTATCCTAAATCAGCAATTAAAGCCTTTGCAAGGCGCAGTATAACGAAGATGTGGCCAAAAAAGTATATGCATGAATTGCTGTACAGCTTTTTACACATTTTTTTAATATGTGTGTGTGTGTGTGTGTGTGTGTTCGTGCACGTATGTATGTGTGCTTATGTGCGTATGTGTGCATGTGCGTGCAACACGATACATCTCGGCATTAAGTGCAGAATGGAGCTTTGCATGAATTATAAATTCACTCAAAGCCAGAAAAGGTCATTCTTATGACCTATTGTGACCACACCCTGAAATTCGCAGCTTGACACTCTCCAGCTCAAAATTCAAGGTGGAACGAAATTATTCAGATACCAAAAGATGCTCATAAATAATTATTTATTAATTAAAGAAAAAGATTTAATATTTGTTTGAGATTTCACTGATAAATTATATTAAATTATTCAAATAAATAAAGTTTTCCGAGAGTTTAATTTCGTGTCTGTTATCGAGTGGAATTCCTTTTTCACATGAACAAAGGTACAATTGGCAATTTGGCGATGATGTATGATTTATGAATGTATCAGTTTAACAGATGAAATATCAGCACATTTTCTTACAGCAAATATTAGATGGGTTATTGATCTGTAAAAAAAAGAAGTCCTTTAAGATTTTCAATATATATTTCAAGTATATCGATACAATAGACCGCAACTCTCTCTCTCTCTCTCTCTCTCTCTCTCTCTCTCGTCTCTATATATATATATATATATATATATATATCCACAATATTTTTATAACGTAATTATTACATTACTTTATATTACCAATGTTCCATAGAAGAAAATACTATAAAATACCTTCAGATGAAGCATTCCTCTTATAAGGTTTTGTTTACACATTCCTATATAAGTTTAACTAAAGTCTTCGCTACATATTTATTCGTAATATATTAGAAAAGTCAGTTCACAAAGTTTCTTAAGGCTATCAAACGGAATCAAAGAAAAAGATGAATGTACCCGAGTTGACTTTTACTCTGGTGTCCACATAACTAATTTGACTATACTTTGTAAATACATTTAGGGCGATTTTACGGATACCATGTGTTCTTTGATAGAAATTTTAACTATATTTTTACTTCTTTACAGGCACTTAGAGCTGTACTAGACTTCTTTTTTTTTTTTTTTAAAGTTCGCAATTATGCCTTGCTTGTTTGTGTGTTTATTCCGAGCCCAAAATAATTGGCTCATATTTAAGTGGCAAGTTAAATTAACATCTGAGTTATGTATAGGTAAGAATTTCAATGCATTTATTATGGCATTTTTTTTTCTTTTTTGTACCAAACGTATTTACACGAATAACGATGTTTTATTAAATCCATTCATTTCTCTCTCTCTCTCTCTCTCTCTCTCTCTCTCTCTCTCTATATATACATATAAACTTTATTACAATAATCAAATACACAGTTAGTTATTTAACGACGTACCAGATGTTTAATTCAGCCATACGAGCATTGCGAAAATGCATATTTTTCCAGTCACAAACATGAATGGTTCGTCCATTCATTGAAGAGTTGAAGTAAGCTTTTTGGAGTGGTTATCAAATAATCGTCTCGTTGCTGCAACCGATTATTTCCAAAAGCGGAAGACCTTTGGAGAAAATGATTTCTGTAGTTAAAATTTACTTCTTACGGACGTGGTCTGCGTCATGGCCAGTGTCGTAACGCCGCTTCCGGTAAATCAGCGGCATTGGATCTAAATTGTAGTTGGATTGGAGACCGTCCTCTACGCCCAGATTTAGTAGTGACGCGTGGTTCGGATCCCTCGTAATGCTGAAAGTCTCCGTCATATGACCTTAAATATCGCGAAGGAGGTTAAACAACCCCATCATTACATTACATTCTCGCAGGCGTACCGCCTGAAACTTTCGGAAACGTGCTTTTTACCCTTATCAGTGGTAGGGATTTTTGTTTTGTGTTTGTGCAACTTTAATAACAAACAAGATACTTCGTTAACGGTTACTTTTAAATATTAAACAGTGAAAGAAACTTTCATTTCTGAGGAGATTTACGCAAGTCGTAAATCGTTATTTTAAATCTTATATATGCTCCGAATAAACAACAACTGTTTTCCTATAAGCTAAATCCTCATAGTAATCCATTTGCAAATCCAGACCTCTCGACAATCCGAGAGAGATCCTGCACCGATTCGTTTCTGAATTATGTATATTTTACCAATCACTGCTAAAAGACAATCGTAATCACAGCTTAAGTGGAAGAGAGTTGAAAAGTTGCATATTTTACACAGAACATCATTCCGCCCATATACGCATTTCAGGGTACGAGCAACTTGCAGCACCAATGCCGAGTAAACAGAGGGTAAATGTACTAACGAGCCCTCCGTACGTAGTTCATTACCACTAGAAGCAACCACGCCCTCCGTTATCATACTTCAAAGAATATTGAAATCTGCACCCATTGTTTCATGCAGTTTCGTCAGTTTGTACTGCAGACATTTCTAGTAATTATCAGTCCCGATGCATGATTCTTCAGGAACAAATAAATCATTAGCTTGAGTTTCCTTCCACGGCGACACAAATATATATATATATATATAGGGTGGCGCAAAAGTCAGGAGTCAAAGGGTCATCATTGCATAAATTATAAATTTTTTAAATAAAAAAATAATTTTTATTTGAAAATAGTGGCGGCCATAGAACTGAAAAGATCCATTCTCTTTGGCTCCTTTGACTCCTGATTTTTGTGCCCCCTGTATATATACAGTATATATCTTGGTTAACCTTGGTTTTGCTTCCGCACGAATTGTTCATTTTGACGAAGGTCAAGCTTATCACTCGACCTTAAACTTACAGTTTAACGTGAAATCCGAACCACGTCCCACAAGCAGCCCAGAGTCTTAACCACTAGGTACCCAGGGTACACATTTATCTAGCAACCAATTTTTTTATTGTGTGGAAGGATGAACAGCTGGGTTTTCCTGCGCGCCGCCTGCCGTCACTGGGTCTCCATCACGGGGCCGATGGATTCGTAGTCAGCGACGCTAATCACTACACCACTGAGGCGTATATATATGTACACATATTGAATGCGCCTCGGTGGTGTAGTGGTTTGCGTCGATTATATATATATATATATATATATATATATATATATATATATATATATATATATTGCTCAAAATTCCGGGTATCCCGATATCTAAACTGATGGTAAATTTTCCCTCAGGATACCCAACTAAAAAAAAAATCGGCTGCTGTGATAACCTATGAAAAGCCTTTTCCTCTTCATCTGACTGTGAATCCAGTGTTTTTTGACAGTCCAAGTATGCAAAATATTGCTGAGTAATACATGAGTATTTTCATAAATTTTCCTCCCTATTGAAAATAAAATCCAATTTATAACAAAGATGTTGTTTACGTCTCTTTTATTCTTAATGATAGAGAAAACTTTCATATTTAACGAAATAAATACTGTGATTTTAGGTTTTTCTTTTTATTAATACGAACTTTCAATTAGTTTTAGTTCACTGAACGTGACTCTTTTTCTTATTTAGTTACTGATGATGGATTTCATTATTACGAGATACATACCAAATTTTATTACTTAATATTTAGGATACCTTCGTATGGATTCGGGATACTAGAACAAGAAATGGTAGTAATCCCGATACGGTACCAGTAACAAACCACGAATATACGTATATTATACAGGGTGGCCATAAAGTTTGGAAACATAAGGTATATTAGGATAATGTTTTTTTTTGTTTTTTTTAATCTCCGTTGCGGGTAACCTACAGTTCTGAAAAAATGTCCTATGTTTCCATACTTTATGGCCACCCTGTATATA
>JAJOZX010000871.1:72500-97500 GCA_023014485.1 Bathynomus jamesi
CCTGGGTTCGAGACCCGGTGACGGCAGCCGGCGCGCAGCAAAGCCCAGCTGTTCATTCTTTCACACAATAAAGAAAGTGGTTGGTAGATAAATGGGTACCCTGGGTGGCCTAGTGGTTAAGACGCTGGGCTGCCGGTGAGGCGTGGTTCGGATTCCACGTTAAACTGTAGGTCTAAGGTTGAGTGAAAAGCTTGACCTTCGTCAGAATGAACAATTCGGGCGGAAGCTAACCAAAGGTTTTATATATATATATATATAGTGTATCAATGTGGTGAAAAATATACATTAAAATCGCTTGCAGTGGAGAACAATAGTTAAACTAGGTGAAACTATAGTCCATAATAATAATCAGTGAAGAAGGCCAAAACGTGGGCACACCGCTTTGACCAGACGAAAGTGGTTCATTGGGCTAACTTCTAGAATTTAATAACCAGTCCAATCGAGAGTCGAACCCCGACACTTCACTTAAAGGAAACGGTGTTACCTACTGAGATACGGCAGCTGGTAACTTTAATCGATAAATATCTGAACGTGAAAGCGCCATCTATTGGAAGAAATGTCAGTTTTATTTCATTTCAGTTAATCTTCATTTACTGAACGTTATTACATGCAAGTGAATCTTGTTTGTTAGCCTAGACCTAGTTATCCTAGCCTAGAGCAACATGTCAGCAATAGCTTATACTAAATTTCAAGACTAAATACATTACAAACACTAACACATTTTGTTTTTGTTTGGAATTCGAACCTTCTCAGAAAATACAACTTTTGCAAGCCGCAACATCATCTACTCAGTCATCTGACGACTCCGTGAAAAGAAGATAAATTATTTATATTTCTTGCATTTTTCATTTTTTTTATGTATATACGTCAGTTTTATATACAGGGTGTACATAAAGTCAGGATCTATTTTTGTGAAGCACTTGGAAATTATATGGAATTCAATCATAAAATGATAAAGTGGTAACATTTATTAAATAATTAAGAGTAGGATTCGACGTGACGCCCATCAGTATCCCTGCACAGCTCAAATCGTTCCGCAGCATTTCTAAACACATTCTGGAGCATTTGCGGGGTTATGTTATCTGCAGCAGTTCGTATACGTGTACGTAAGTTTTCAAGACTCGTAATCTTCGTCTGATAGACGTGCGATTTGATAAAGCCCCATGCAAAGAATCTAAAGGGGTTAAATCTGGCTTCCGCGTCCGATCCAGCGATTTGGAAAACGTCCATTTAGATAATCCTGAACAATTTTGGCATAGTGACAAGGAGCACCATCATGTTGATAGACGACGGTACTAACAGTCCTATCCCCATCGTCTATCAACATGATGGTGCTCCTTGTCACTATGCCAAAATTGTTCAGGATTATCTAAATGGACGTTTTCCAAATCGCTGGATCGGACGCGGAAGCCAGATTTAACCCCTTTAGATTTCTTTGCATGGGGCTTTATCAAATCACACGTCTATCAGACGAAGATTACGAGTCTTGAAAACTTACGTACACGTATACGAACTGCTGCAGATAACATAACCCCGCAAATGCTCCAGAATGTGTTTAGAAATGCTGCGGAACGATTTGAGCTGTGCAGGGATACTGATGGGCGTCACGTCGAATCCTACTCTTAATTATTTAATAAATGTTACCACTTTATCATTTTATGATTGAATTCCATATAATTTCCAAGTGCTTCACAAAAATAGATCCTGACTTTATGTACACCCTGTTATATATATATATATACTTTTTATGAAACACCGCTTATCAAAACATATAAACACCATCTCCAACAACGAAAGTGTTTAAATGTTAGACACAGGGGGAAAAGATTATTACAAATAAGTTTATTTTTTTAAATAAAGATAATAATTTCAATGGTATTAAATAGAATCAAAGATATATTACTTCAATTTTACTCTGTAAAAGTGGCCATCATCAACATTTTTTCAGTAATTACTTTCTATTAATTATATTTATTTATCATAAATTTATCATAAATACCTGAATATTTATTATAAAGACCTGAATAACTTTGGGTTTGCTTCTGCCCGAATTATTCATTCTGACGAACGTCAAGTTTGTTACTCCACCTTAGTATATATATATATATATATATATATATATATATAACGACTCCTGATAATGCTGATTTTACCCATTTTATCCATTTTATCCAGGACATAGTGCCATGGACCACATTAGTTTTGCCTCAGCGCTGTGGCAGTTTCTGGCATTCCTGACAGAATATTATTAACTCACACGAAAACATTTCTAAGACAGGCGTTTAATATGGCGTACCTGACCTCTGATCTTTCTACTATCTCTGATTAGGGCAGAGAAAACCTTATGGCTTTCAATACCTTAGAAACCCAGTTCATTCATCTGTCTACTCGTCACAATCTTCCGCACGACTATCCCCTTATCTTCAACAATGCACAACTCAATCCTTCCACTTCTCTTAACATGCTTTATGTTTCCTTTTCTCGTGATCTTTCCTAGAAAGATCACATATATTCTCTTTCTAAAACGACTTCGAACGGGTTAGGTGTGCTGTACCAGTTCCGCAGTTTCTTCACCCCCACTTAGCTGCTGACTCTGTAATGTCCACCCCTGTATGGAGTACGCTTCTTATATTTGTTGGGTGTCTCTACGCACACAGCTCTAATTGACTGTGTGGAATCAAAGGCTTTTCATCTCATCAATTCCTCGCTTCTTACTGACTGTTTTCAATCCCTTTCTCTTCGTCGCAATGTTGCCTCACTTTACTATCGGTATTGCAACGGACACCGATCTTCTGAATTCTCTAACTGCATGCCTTCTCCTTTAAGGAGAGCTTGCAGTACCATACTTTCGACATATTCTCATCCCCTTTCTGTCCAACTCTCTAACGCAAGAGTTAATCGGTATTCACAAGCTTTCATCTACTCAACCGGTCAACTCTGGAACAACTTTCCTCTGTCCATCTTTCCCCCTGTCTACGACCTCCAATCTTTCAAACGCAAAGTGTTCAGGCATCTCGAAAACTTTGGACCTTGAATTTGGCTCGCTCCTTCACCGTCTAGAGTGGGTGGGGACATTTTTCACAAATATCTAACATTTTTCACAGAGATAGAGCATTATCCCGCCCATACGTCCATTTCAGCGTACTAGCAGCTTGCAGCAGTATTGCTAAGCAAAGGGGGGATGCCAACATACTGACGAGGCCTACGTTCGTAGTTCATCACCACTCCATGTTATTCTAGTTCAAAGAATATCCAAATCCGTATCAGTTTTGGTACAATTTCATCAATTTGTTTGCAGACACCCCTAGTATATCAGTCAAGGTGCATGATTCTTCAGGAGTACATTGCATCGTAGGTTTGCGTTTCCTCCCCAAGGTAATACAAATTTATCTGTATTAATCACGGTTACATTCATACTACCCTAGACTTGCTCTACACAAACTGGCTCTCTCTCTCTCTCTCTATATATATATATATATATATATATATATAACGTAAAGAACGACGCTTGTATAGGAGATATTCCGCGCAAGACGAGAGAGAGAAAACGGAACAAATGAAAAAATGAAGTACCACCTGGGAATCGAACCCGGGATCTTCCGATTGCCGGTCAGACGCGATACCATTACACCATGGACTTCACTCTTCCAAATGCCGTAATTCTTCTACATACTCGCAGAAACCAATGCCCCAAGGGGGCACCTCCCGCATGCCGTAACATTATATACATTCAACTGCAAAGAACACGCAGTATAAATAACGTAAAGAACGACGCTTGTATAGGAGATATTCCGCGCAAGACGAGAGAGAGAAAACGGAACAAATGAAAAAATGAAGTACCACCTGGGAATCGAACCCGGGATCTTCCGATTGCCGGTCAGACGCGATACCATTACACCATGGACTTCACTCTTCCAAATGCCGTAATTCTTCTACAACTCGCAGAAACCAATGCCCAAGGGGGCACCTCCCGCATGCCGTAACATTATACATTCAACTGCAAAGAACACGTGGTACTTCATTTTTTCATTTGTTCGTTTTCTCTCTCTCGTCTTGCGCGGAATATTTCCTATACAAGCGTCGTTCTTTACGTTATTTATACTGCGTGTTCTTTGCAGTTGAATGTATATAATGTTACGGCATGCGGGAGGTGCCCCTTGGGGCATTGGTTTCTGCGAGTATGTAGAAGAATTACGGCATTTGGAAGAGTGAAGTCCATGGTGTAATGGTATCGCGTCTGACCGGCAATCGGAAGATCCCGGGTTCGATTCCCAGGTGGTACTTCATTTTTTCATTTGTTCCGTTTTCTCTCTCTCGTCTTGCGCGGAATATCTCCTATACAAGCGTCGTTCTTTACGTTATTTACTGCGTGTTCTTTGCAGTTGAATGTATATAATGTTACGGCATGCGGGAGGTGCCCCCTTGGGGCATTGGTTTCTGCGAGTATGTAGAAGAATTACGGCATTTGGAAGAGTGAAGTCCATGGTGTAATGGTATCGCGTCTGACCGGCAATCGGAAGATCCCGGGTTCGATTCCCAGGTGGTACTTCATTTTTTCATTTGTTCCGTTTTCTCTCTCTCGTCTTGCGCGGAATATCTCCTATACAAGCGTCGTTCTTTACGTTATTTATACTGCGTGTTCTTTGCAGTTGAATGTGTATATATATATATATATACAGTGTGTATATGTGTATGTGTGTGTGTGTGTGTGTGTGTATATATATATATAGTCTGAACACGTAATAAACTTCCATTACACTGGTATGCATATGAAATTTTTTTGCCTGCTGTGAGGGTTTTTTCAACTCATATTATATAATTCGACCATGCTGAATTCGAAAATGACATTGGTTTTCCTCAATCAAGTCAGGTTTTTTCTCTATTGGCCATTTATTATAAGCCCAATTTTATCCCCAAATTTATTGATTTTTTTAGCTTAAACACTGTAGATACGAGTAATATTATAAGAACACTCGTGAAAAATGAAAACATTGTGTGAATAAATACTTTTATTCATACAATGAATATGGAAAAAAGTTTATTGAGGATGGAATGAAGTTTTTTTGGCTTTCCCTCTGTGTTTTTCTTCGGGCACGTCTCGCTTCAAACACCAGCAATAGTCCGCCAGCATATTGATATCCCAGTTTCCCTGCTACCTCTCTTCCATTATTTTGATATCTTGGTGAAATCGTTCACCCTGTTCCTCACTACTATAATCCCCGCAATTTTCAGGAAAATAGTCCAAGTGGGACCACAAAAAGTGCATTTTTATGGACATGCGCGACCCATGAGCTTTGAAAGCTTCCATCAAGTTTTCGACAACGGACTCGTATTCTGGACTTCTACGCTTGCCAAGAAAATCAGTGACAACTGATTTGAATGCCTGCCAGGCATTCTTCTCAGTTGGAATCATTGCGTTTTCGAACTGAGTATCCTTGATCAAAGTTCGAATTTGAGGACCATCAAAAACCCCAGCATTTAGTTTAGCATCAGATATATGAGGAAATTTACTCTCGAGATATCGGAATGCTGAACCCTCCTTATTCATTGATTTGATGAAATTTTTCATCAAGCCCAGCTTAATATGAAGTGGTGGGAGCAAAATTTTTGTTGGTGGTACAAAGGGCACTGAAACGACATTATGCGACCCAGGTTCAAAATTCTCTCTGGATGCCCATTCAGGCTGTGCATAGTACTTCTCATCCGCTCGGCTATCCCATTTGCAGAGGAAACATGGGTATTTCGTGTATCCCCCTTGCATTCCCAATACAAATGCCACAATCTGAAAAAAAATGAAAATATTTAAAGAATTTAGAGAATTTGTTCTATCAGATAAAAAAATCTATGCATTGGACTGTATCACTTCTGTGGGGAAGTTAAGTGTTCTTATACGCTCTCAAATAACCTTTGGAAAAACAACATAGTCAATAGCAATAGTTTACTTATGATATTAGTATTGCCTTCAAATCTCCACAGATCCTCCAGTTATGTTGGTCGTAACGAGAGCATCCAGTAAAATTTTCATGTTATCGTAGCTCTCAGTAAGTTGTACGGAATGTGCTACAGGGACTGATGCAACCCTATTCCCAATGTTGAGAAGTACTGCTTTCAAACTTCGTTTAGACGAGTCTATAAATAGCCTCCATTCTGATGCGTTATATGGCAGGCCCAAGGATTCGATTAGCCCCTCAACATTGCAGCAGTACACTAAGGAAGAGGTATTTTCGTGCACTGCAAAAAACTTGCGGAATTCCTCCTCTCGTTTCCTATACCAGGAGAATGTGTTCCCGGAGCCAGCAAGTTGTCCTCTCGAAGTCGTGAGCCCAAAATCTCGGCAGCTAATTTGGAAAGTCCTAAATCCCTGGTAAGATCATTAAGTTTGGCCTGGTTGAGAGGCCTCGGCTCATTTGAAGCGGTATTTTGAGGTATATACGACTGGGACTAGTCATTGGCATTGGTCATTGATTCATCATCAGAATCATCGAAGTCCATGGTTTTGAGGTGGTCGGGTATTGGAATTCCAGGACCATGGGGGTACAGGTCTCATAGCAGAAGGAATGTCAGGGTATACAACAATGTGTTTATCTTCTTGTTAACTCCTGAAAATAGAAACACAGAAACATGGATATAAAACTTGCATATGAAATAGAAGAAGCATTCAGAGAGTGGCGGCTCGTGAGGGAAGGCTGCGGTCTGTAAGATATGAAATAGGTCGATGGAGTCTGTATTTTTCTTTCTTTTTCATTCATATTGTCCCTTCGGGGACAATATGAATGAAAAGAAAGAAAATATACAATCATTGTATATGTAAATGTAACTTGTATAACAATATGTATGTGTAAATGCATTTTCTATAACAATATGTATATGTAAATGTATGATTACCATTATGGTGAATATTATGCTATATATGGTGAATTACATTATGGTGAATATTATGTCAAGTTTCATACGAGGATTTCAAAATATTTAAGAAAAATAAATTTATAAGCCCACCTTGGAGGTTTGTCATGCAGAAATAGCAATCTGTCACGTGATCCTTTCCTTCTCTCCAAATCATGGGAATTCCAAAAGGCAAAGATTTCGCTCTGCCTTTGCTCCATCTTCTCAAATTTTCAATGCACGTCTGCAGCACATATGAGGGGGAAATTTTTGTCCTGGTCCCCTAGCTTAATTCCAAAGTATGCTCTATACATTGTCTTCACAAATTTAGTGATTTGGGACTGGTTATTTGGCATGGTAACCGTCCCACATATGTAGCAGAATCTATTGGGATCATTTTTACGCGCTCTATTCATTATGAAATATTTTATCTATATGCCTGAAAAGTAAAAAAAGATATTATACAAGTGAAACAAGTGATGATAGATGTTACTGTTCCAATTCCGCTTTGACAAAATCACGAAAAATTCTATTTTACTTATGAGGCCATAGCCGGATAACCTGAGCTGACTGAGAAAAACGGATTGCAGATTCGAAATCAGTAGGAAACACTCTATAAGAATCACTTACAAAACCCTTGACAGCAAAATTGATGCATACCAGTGTTATCAATCTCTACACTTTTATTATCAACCAATATTTTAACAATTCAAACTATAGTTTAAGAGAAAGGAGGAAGATAGGCGTTTTATCACACAGAACATAATTATACCGTTAGCCCATTCAGGGTACAAGCAGCTCGCAGTATCATTTCCCAGTAAATAGATTGTCCACGTATTGCAGACACCTCCCGTTATTATCAGTCCAAGTGCATAATTGTTCAGGAGCAACATGCACCACGAGTTTGTGTTTCCTCCCCATAGCACCACAGATGTATCTGTATCAATTATCAATTACTGTATCAATTACAAAGATGATACAGTCATACTACTCCACTCTCTCTCTCTCTCTCTCTCTCTCTCTCTCTATATATATATATATATATATATATAGTTATATTACAAATAAAGTTCGTTTTCTTAAATAAAGATAATTCACATGCTATTAAATAGAATCAAAGAGATATTACTTAAATTTTACTCTGTAAAAGTGACCATCATCAGCATTTTTTCCAATAATTACGTTCCATTAATTACTTATTATAAAAACCTGTACATATACGGTATATTTATCTATCTATCTATCTATCTATCTATCTATCTATCTATCTATATATATATATATATATATATATATATATATATATATATATATATATATATATAATATATATATATATATATATATAATGGTAAAACCTTAGGTGAAAGAGTGAAACCAATATTATGCAATCATTAGAATATAATAACGCTTAAACACTAAAAACTAAAACATAAAAACTAAAACACTTGTATTTAGGTGTTTTTATGGTTTGAGCATTATATAATGTTGTTGTTTTAATTGGATGTCTGTCATAATATATATATATATATATATATATATATATATATATATATATATATATATATTATATATATATATATTATATATATATATATATATAGAGAGAGAGAGAGAGAGAGAGAGAGAGAGAGAGAGAGAGAGAGTATATATAAAACTCATATATATATATATATATACACAAACTCAGAATGGTTCCCTGAGAACATTATATGTTAAACACAGACCGTGCATGGCATAAGGAACTCTTCTGGGAAAATTAAATCCACTATAGTCCGAATAAGTAATGGTAAATGACAAATACCATAGTTTTTTTCTTTTTCATGATTTTAGCCCGACGTGGGCAACGGGTCTCTCGCAAAGAGATCCCATAAATATAGCTTCCCTCACCAGCTATCTGCAAAGCAGACAGGATCCAGCTTTGGGACGTGGATCTAGGGTTTAAAGCAAACCTAGATCCCTACACTCAGAACCTCTATATAAGTAAAAGACTCGTTGCATTCACGTCGTGTTGAATAAATCAAAGAAAAAGGGGGTAACTATTGTATTTTTAGCCAAAAAACCAAAACTTAAACCTCAACCGGGACATTGAGCGTCCACTTTTCAAGGCACGAAACACGTCCGTTTAGTATACACAAACTCAGAATGGTTCCCTGAGAACATTATATGTTAAACACAGACCGTGCATGGCACAAGGAACTCTTCTGGAAAATTAAATCCACTATAGTCCGAATAAGTAATGGTAAATGACAAATACCATAGTTTTTTTTCCTTTTCATGATTTTAGCCCGACGTGGGCAACGGGTCTCTCGCAAAGAGATCCCATAAATATAGCTTCCCTCACCAGCTATCTGCAAAGCAGACAGGATCCAGCTTTGGGACGTGGATCTAGGGTTTAAAGCAAACCTAGATCCCTACACTCACGGTCTGTGTTTAACATATAATGTTCTCAGGGAACCATTCTGAGTTTGTGTATACTAAACGGACGTGTTCGTGCCTTGAAAAGTGGACGCTCAATGTCCCGGTTGAGGTTTAAGTTTGGTTTTTTGGCTAAAAATACAATAGTTACCCCCTTTTTCTTTGATTTATTCAACACGACGTGAATGCAACGAGTCTTTTACTTATATAGAGGTTCTGAGTGTAGGGATCTAGGTTTGCTTTAAACCCTAGATCCACGTCCCAAAGCTGGATCCTGTCTGCTTTGCAGATAGCTGGTGAGGGAAGCTATATTTATGGGATCTCTTTGCGAGAGACCCGTTGCCCACGTCGGGCTAAAATCATGAAAAGAAAAAAACTATGGTATTTGTCATTTACCATTACTTATTCGGACTATAGTGGATTTAATTTTCCCAGAAGAGTTCCTTGTGCCATGCACGGTCTGTGTTTAACATATATATATATATATATAATATATATATATATATATATATATATATACAATACGAGTATGGTTGTTGCACTTTTAACTCTCTCTCTCTCTCTCTCTCTCTTACATATATATATATATATATATATATATATATATATATATATATAATATATATATATATGAATAGAAACGACATAAGTATTAAGGAACGTTTCTGCACACGCGCAGAAACGTTCCAATACTTATGTCGTTTCTATTCATTTATATACTGCGTGGTCATTGCAGTTAAATGCATATATATATATATATATATATATATATATATATATATATATATATATATATATATATATATATATATATATATTGAAAGTTCGCGTGCCGCATCTGCATTTCTAGCGGATGGAGATATTATCTGAAACGGAATTCACGAGGAGCTCATCTGTGCCAATCCAGGGTGCCACCTTGTATTGAAAATGTGGGTCAGGGAGGGCCAGTATGTGTTATGGGCCCAAATTTTTCTCGTTATTCCATTTTAAGACAATTTGGGGCATCAGCTGTTTCCGATACCAATTCGTTGCCTTCTTTCAAAAGATGTCTTTGAATATATTATTATTTCATTTCGCACACACACACACACACACACACACACACACACACACACACACACACACACACACACATATATATATATATATATATATATATATATATATATAATTAGTGTTTTAAACAATTTTAACTACAGCACAAGATAAAAGGTTTCAGATTTTACACAGCACACCACTCCTCCCATATGCTCATTTAGTGCACGAGCAGCTCATAGTATCATCGCCAAGTAAACAGAGGGTCAACGTACTGACGAGGCCTCCGAATGTAGCTCATCACCACTAAAAGCAAAAATGTTGTGTGTTGTTACAATTCAAAGAATATTCTAAATCCATAAAATTTTATGCTATTTTCGTCAAACTGTATTGCAAATATTCCGTCATTATCAGTGTAGATGCATAATGATTGTTCAGGAGCAAGATGAAACATCAGTTTGTGTTTCTTCTTTTTATATAATATATATATATATATATATATATATATATATATATATATCAGAACGAATCTAAGAAATAAATACAGGGTGTCCCAAAAGTCTCTACCCAGTGAGAAGAATTAAATAATTAATTACATTACATTAAAATGCTGATATGAATGGAGAACATTTTAAACATTTATGATATAATTCAATAAATGAATGTATTTCCCATCTGGTTACTAGTTTCACTGTATTTTCTCCTTGGGCACAAACTTGGGTACAGACTTTATTCTCATTTTTAATAGGATGCCTGGAGAACCCGCCATCCAGAAGTAGTACATGCGTATAAAATTAACTTGAAGCTCAATTCGCAAAGCATACCAAGTTTATTATCAATTAATGAGGTATTCCACCACGAAAGGCTAATTATCACTTTCATTTTCATTTATTCATTTAATCACTTTTGCCGCGAAGAGTCTCCACTGTCACCATATTTAGTGATGAATTAATGCCGAAGGCTTTCGGTATTTTGAAGGGCGAACTTCCCTTAGCTTTCCGAGATAACTCATATTAAAAATTAAGATTTGAAATACAATACATGTACAGTATGTAAATAAATAGCCATAGATGTAAATTCAAAACTAAGTAGTAATACTGCCGCCATTGAAACATAATTAAACTTTTTGTATTTTGTATTTTAACTGAAATGTCTTGATGATACAAAATAAGTTACTTTATAAAAAAGCTTTTCTTAATTTCCCCTTCAAATTTTGTTTCTTATAAACAATTTTAATTACTTTCAAGATCCATGCTTAATTTTTAAGTTTTAATCGTGTACTCAGAAAAATAAGGGGATCACCTGAAGATCAGGGCCTCCAGCCTTCTTTAGTTAGCTTTATAAGGCTAACTAACAAAAATATCACGACCTAACCTAACCAATCGTCAAGGTCGTACAGTTGACCTAACGATTGGTTAGGTTAGGTCGTGATATTTTCGTTAGTTAGCCTTATAAGGCTAAGTAAAGAAGGCTGGGGGCACTCACCTCTTATGTTTCAATGGCGGCAGTCAAACGGAAAAGATCCATTCAGTGATATTTTAGATACTGTTAAAATTAACGCAGTTGATGACTTAATGAGAAACACAAACTTTCAGTCAAAACTAAGACCAAGCATCTTCAAGAGTGGTCTCCACTCGATGATGGTCATAGTTTCGACCCTTGAAAGTTTGAGTACAAATGTTTTTTTTACTTTAATTTTTTTATGCTAAATATAAAATAAGTCTATTTATAAACAAAAACATGTTTACGTGCTTACTCTTTTACCATGACGTCACCCTCATGCAAGAAAGAATGAAATTATATTTCGATAATTCAACACTAAACGTCCAGTGTGTGTGTGTGTGTGGTGTGTGTGTTTACGACTTTATAAGTCAAAGTGTCTGTCTAATCTGGGTTGACTATTTGCATCCTGCTCACGTCTTCATTTACACCTCTCACACGTGCCTGTAAAACCTTCTGAGGCGGGGTTGGTGAGTGGATCGATCACGTTTAAGGTATGCATGTTGACCATAAGCTATCTTTTATAGGGATGCGGGACCTCGGGTCAGTTTGAACCTTCTGTCTTGCAAAGAGAAGGAATTGTAGTTCGCATTCAGAAAAGTTTTCTTTTAAGTAATTTTCTTTACTCGTGTACAAGATAAATGGAGGTTATGGAATTTAGTTCTGGTTTTTAAAACAACCGTCCGTTTTCATAAGTAAATAATGACAATACAGTATATTGTAAGCAATATTTGAGTAAATATACAAAAAATATATACAGTCTAAGCAATAAAGCTTCCTTGACACGAAAGTTTTAAACGATTTAGTTCCCATTACTGTCAAAATATAAGTTAAGGTAAGGTTCTTTTTCGAATTAGTTCTCAAATTGGAGAAAACACAGACACTAACCGGGAACTTAATGGCTCTTTTCCTGACTCTGTATACCAGAAAGGGGACCTATACAGTTACTGTTAGGAACTGTTTAGCATTTGGAACGTTAACCTCTTAACGCCTGAAGTTTTTGTAGGGTCAAGTTATGAGTGCGTGTATGGGAAATGGTACAAATTCGACCCAGTGGTCCAAAATAGGCTAAAGTTAAAAAGGACTTCAACTTAAAAGCTTCAAGAACTTTTCTCTTTACAATGTAGGTATTATTATGGTGATTGGTATTTCTAAAAGTATCTTATTCGTTCATGAATGAGAAAGTTATAATGAACGTCTAAACACTGAAAATTTAAAGGTCTATAAATCTAATTACGAAATCTTTCAAAAACTTAACTTTTCAAAGTCTTAACAATGTTTCGTGTATACGTAAAACTCACATCCATCAACATTAACATTTGTCTATCCTTGTCCACATCGTGTAACGCAGCACATAATTTTTCTTCCTCTCTACATAAAAAAAAGTTTTCTACACACACACACAGACACACCAACATATATTGCTTGAAAGTCTCAAGAGGTGATGAGGTGAGGCATATTATTAAATTACGAAGATGCAGAGCATGATAAACTCTTACTCGAGTATAATTGCAGTGCCTACTCTGCCCATTTCCCCATTGCATGTGAGTACAACTATAGAGACTTTCTCATTTTTTTCATTTTAGGCAAGAACGAAGTCGAGAAATAAATTGTTTTTCTTTATTTTCTATTGCGTTTGCGACTTGTTCGCTGATTTTGTGTGAGATACGTCTTGATTTATTTTTTCTCCGTTTCGAAGCAGTTGTAGAGAGGTAAAGGATTCTAAAAAAAAAAAAAAAAAAAAACCCGAATAAAAGGTTTTTGAAAGATAGAGGAACAAAATATATCTCTTAATTAACATGAAAAAATATTTAAAAAAAAAAAAAATTTAATTTCAATATTATATTTTTTTTAGGAAGTGGTTTTAACATTTGTTATGTACGAAATATAATTTCTTGGAAAAATATTTTAGTTTGTATTACTTGCTTACATGCTGAAACATTCTCTCTCTCTCTCTCTCTCTCTCTCTCTCTCTCTCTCTCTCTCTCTAATTGAAAATGAAATTAATCCCATAACCAATTATTAATTTTTACAATTCGACTTACGTTATTTAATTTAAACTAATCAAATCTAATCTAATTGATTTATGAGTCTTCATAACCGAATTTGAAATCTAATTTATCACTAAATATCAAACTACAAATATAATATAATTTATGATGTTAATTAAACCAGTTTGAATAGTTATCTGTACCATGAATAACTGTTTCTGTATATTGTCTCTGATCTGCCTGAGGGGAAACTATCAGGCCTTAACTGTATGGATGTTGCCTGCAATTTCAATTTTAAATAATAATAATAATAATACCTTATTATTATTAAGACCATTTTTCTTCATATCTGTTCTAATTAATTATTTTGATTAGATATTACATACATGAAACGAAAGAAGATTCTGAACATTTTCGAAGTCATAATATTACGCGAACACTTCATATAGATAATTTCAGGCATAAACAAACACCCAAAAACAGACGAAACAATTTGGTGAATATATTCAATTACGTGAATATAAATTAAGAAAATAACGCCAAAGTAAGAATTGGATTTATAAAAAGTACAAACTTTCCGCCTGTTCGAAGGTATTCATCAGTCTAGACTCTAGACGGAAAGTTTGCGCTTCTATAATAAATCCATTTCTTACTGTAGTTTTATTCGTGAAACCACATAAATTACAAAACTCAGAATCACAAAAAGCGATGCCTCAATAATATTGAGTTTTTTAAAGGCCAAATAATTTGTTGAGTTTTCGATAACTTTTTAAAAAGTTAAGTATAAAAAACTCTTTATAAAACCTGAAAGATGTGAAAATTGTGATTACATCTCGGGAACCACTTTTCTTTAGAAAAATTATCGGCTTTCTCATTGATTAGCACAATTTTCAGATGAGTGATGTAATTGGCTTAAAAGTTAAAGTATTTTACGGGTTATTTGGTAGAAAAGGGATAGTTTTAATTCTTTGGAAAAACAAATGAAATTAAATATATTATTTTTTAATACGTCACCGCATGATTTATAGCTTAATATAAACTTTTAATATTGCGAAAAATGTATTTGTTTTATATTGGTTTTCATTTATTTATTTATATCTATCTAGATATATCTATCTATATTTTATCTATCTTAAGATAGATTGCAGCGAAACGACTGTGGAAGGGACAAGGGAAAATACTTTGATATCAGTTCTTGAAGTAAAGAGGCTAATTAAAGCATTAAAGACTGGTTCCGCGTCAGGGGTAGATGACCTATCGAATGAGCACTTAAAATATGCCAATGACGTATTATGTCTGCACATATCATTGCTCCTATCAGCCATGCTTGCTCATAGCTATATCCCAGCAGAGTTCATGAGGGTATATACTGTATCTTGCCCGTGGTCAAAAATAAGTATGGAGACATTCTGTTCAGCAATAATTACCGGCCTATTGCTGTCGCTTCCTGCTTCTCGAAACTACTAGAAAAACTTTTGTTACTCCGATTAAATGATTACCATGGATATCTCCTAATCAGTTTGGTTTTATGGGGTCATTCAAAAACCACGTGGTCCTTTTTCGGGTGGTTTTCAAATCCGTCCCCCCCCCCCTTGTGGTCATTTATGGCCAATGATTTAAACCCCCCTCCCTCCAAAACCACGTAGTCTTCTGATATATATATATATATATATATATACTGGGGCGGATGCAGGATCTGCTGGAGGGGGGTTCGGTACGAGCACCGAAGGCTTCTAGGGGGGCCCGGGGGCATACTCCCCCGGAAAATTTTGAAAATTAAGGCTCTCAGAAACGCGTTTTTAAGCAATTTGCGGGGTGTTTGTTCAAGTTTATTAGCTTTTACAACATCTAAGTTATGTACTGATTTGCAAGAAAATTATACAAGGAAAGACAAAATTCGTGATAAGTCTTAAAGAAACGCTGTTTACGAAAATTTCACAATATCAAAACCTAAATTTCTTTTGAAAATCATACTTTATCATTCTAGATTTGTTCATTAATATAATTGAAGTTATTATATTTCTTGACAAAGTTTTGTGTTGACTGAGATATCAGTTAATCTCCCGACTCTCAAAGATTGGATCGACGAGCGCCATTCGTCGGGGTTGCTGTTCAGCGAACCGTTAAACTACAGCTTCGTAATCCACGGGCTTGTCGTAATGAATGCTCATCAACGCCAAGCCCGACAATCTCTCCGTGGACATAGTAGTCGTAAGGTACCCCTTCACAAGTTTCAAGGTACTGTTGGCACGTTCATTGTCAGCAGAAGTGACGGGTATGGTGCAAGCAATTCGCAACAAGCAGTTGATGTTTGGGAATATATCGGCATCGCAATCCTGGAAAGAAAAAGTGATAGTTACAATTAAGTATTAAAGCAAGACACAGGGTCGACTAACGATCTGAAACAAATGAAACAAAAGGGTATATTACATGCTTTTAGTGTTGTTTGTAAAATAACTTGTATGTTCAGTCAGTTAGCTTTGGGAGCGGGGCTTTCTGGTTTAGAGTGGTTCTGGTTTAGGGGGTTCTATCGAACCCCCCGAACCCCCCCTGGATCCGCCACAGATATATAATATGATAAACAATATTATAAACAGGATATTTTAATGCTTAGTATTGGCCACGTGGTTAAACGTCAAGACCCCCCTTCCCCATGTGGCTCTTGGTGGTCAAATAAGGAACTCCCTCCCTCCCCTTTAAGGACCACGTGGTTTTTGAATGGCCCCTTAAAAGGTCCCACTCAACTAACCTGTGTATCTATGTACTTAAAGAAACAATATCTAAATACATCAACAGTAATTTAACTATTTATAGTTGTTTCCTAGATATAAGTAAGGCATATGATAGAGTGAACCACAATATTTTATTTAAAAAAACTAGAAGACAGGAAGGTTCCCATGTACATATTAAATTTACTGAAATTTTGGTATTCCCACCAATCTTTTACCGTTAGGTGGGGCAATGTACTATCCGAATGTTTTGGCTCCTCTTGCGGGGTGAGACAAGGCTCCTTGCTCTCCCCCATGTTGTTTAATGTGTATATTGACAGATTAATTGCTTCACCAAGCAACAGTGGGATGTTGTATAGATAACACAAGGATAAATAACTTAGTTTATGCCGATGATATAGTGTTAATAAGGCCCTCTGTTGAAGGTCTGGATCAGCTACTAGAAATCTGCGAAATGTATTCGCAGAAACATATTCTTTTTAATGTTACAAAAACTAAGGCTATGCATTTTCATCCTAAAAGCTGTAGTCAGCCAGCTGATATTAGGTTTAAAATGAAAGGTGAAGTAATTGAGGAAGTACAAGAGTTTAAATATTTGGGTCAAACTATTACCAGCTTCTTGAGTGATGACTCGGATATAAGAAAACAATCTCGAAGCCTTTGTGCTAAAGCGAATATGACTATAAGGAACTTTCGGTTCTGTACAAGTGCAGCTAAAGACACTCTCTTTCGTACTTTCTGCAGTAATATATACGGACAGCAACTCTGGGTGAATTATAAAAAAGTTCTGGCAGAACCCTAAATTTGATGTACAACTGGTCTTTTAGACTCCTACATAAATTAACCCCGAGATGCTCAGCTTCGCAAATATTTGCTACCCGCAATGTCCCGAGCTTCCCGGGGGTAAAAAGACGCGCTCAATACAGCCTGATGCAAAGAATTAAAAAATCAACCAACCCGATTATCCAAGCTATCCATGAGTCCTGCCGTTTATCCTCTAAGGCGTCTAAGCTATGGAATTCTTGATACGAAAACGTCTGTTTGTAGCTCCACTTAACCTCGACATTACTGTATTATTTCTAATCAAGTGTATATATTTCTATCCTTAGTATATGAACTGTCATTGTATTAATAATATTTGTCATATGGACTATAGTGTGCCAATAAACCTTTTCATTTTCATTATATATATATATATATATATATATATATTTTTTTTTTATGCAGGAACGAGTGGCCAAGGGCGAATGCCCGTAAAAGCGCCCTCCCCACAGAAGAAAAAAAATATATATATATACGAGTGTGTGTATATATATATATATATATATATATATACGAGTGTGTGTGTGTGTGTATATATATAATATATATATATATATATATATATATATATATATATATATATATATATATATATTTTATAGATATTAAAAGATATATATAAAATTTTAAATAGCTTATATATATATACGAGTGTGTATATATATATATATATATATATATATTATAGATATTAAAAGATATATATAAAATTTTAAATAGCTTACAAATTACAACATTATACATCATTAGCGCTCAATTTTAAGGTACAGTTCATATATTGTATATTCAAATAAAAGAAACTTATTAGCACTAAATAACATTTCTTTAAACCGTTACAGAAAATTCACCAGTGCATGAAAGTACATTTTTTACACACTTCACCCCCCCCCCCCCCATTCTTTTGTGTTAGAATTACGTCATTTAAAAAAAAAAAACGAAGATGCAAATCACTTGTTATTAAGATAAAAGTTGAATGGAACATATAATCACAGATCAAGCAATATTTAAGCTTTTACAACCATACGGATCTTAAAGGTATTTTTCTGTTAAATGCCTTAACGGCGTTTAGGCATTATTTTAAACTATATTTATGCGTGTAAAAGCATTTCATGCAACACTGCAGGATGCAAAGCTAAGGTAATAATTTAAGAATATAAATAGTACAGTGTCCCTCCCAGCATATCAAATTAATAAGAGCAAAAAAAAAAAAAAAAAAAAAATTGCCAAAATCAAAACAACTAATTTTGTTACGATAGTATATCATATACAGTTCTTTTATTTACTTATTTATTTATATACTGTGTGGTGTGTGTGTGTGTGTGTATATATACATATATGTGTGTGTGTGTGTACTGGATAGCTTCTTACTGTTGCATTGAACTCTCTCTCTCTCTCTCTCTCTCTCTCTCTCTCTCTCTCTCTCTCTCTCTCTCGGATTTATTATTTATTGATTAATTAATCGATTTTTTCTGCAAAAAAAGGTGCAATACAATAAAATGTAAAAATATACATCTACAGTAAACAGTATTTAAGAGAATATACAAAACGTACTGTATACTTATATGTTCATAAATTATATTGCTTCAGCTATCCTGTGGAGGGTCAGTGCCCGTAGCTCAGTGGGTAGCACCGTTTCCCTATAAGTTAAGACACTGAGGTCGGAGGGTTCGATTCCCGATGGTGCTGGTAATATTAATCCGGGAGTGCACAATGGGCTGGATTAGTTCGGCTCGAACATTGTACCAGTTTCTGACCTTCCTGACTGATTAATTAATCCTGTGGAGAAGTATCTAACCCTTCAGACGAGTGACAGTCATTTAAAATAGTTCATTATTATTAATGAATAGTTACAAGTAGTAAAAAATGGTTGGTTGGAGATTGGACTAGGACTCTGAAGGGTCAGGGTTTGACCCTCCCACCTCAGCCGCGGTTTGAGTTGGGTTAGCCATCTCCTCACTGACTGCTCAAGTTCAGGTGTTCTGAGATGTTCTCTCAGTAGTATATGCCCAACCCCCTTTGTGACGGGATGGGAAGGGAACAGTAGTTATGGGAATAGTAGTTCTTCATTTCTCTAGGAACACTACTCCACAATTTGGTAAATTAAACTAAATTTGAAGACGTTAATGCAGCCAAAAGGAAGAATTATTTCCTTATTCCAGCGTGTTTCATAATAATAATTTATTAATTTATTTATTTACAAATATATACAGTTTTAATAGAAGAGTATAATTTTTGTATTAAATACAGATGTTGCATAGAGTTGTAAACTGCCTTTAACAAGCGTTCACGCTTTACAGGCCGAAATCTATTAATTAGAGATAATTATAATAATTTATAATAGATATGATTACAAGATTTTTATAAAATTTTATAATAGACTTAAAAGATTAAAGGAAACTTACAGACTAGGATATATACCTTAGCTAAGTTAAACGAATAATGAAAACGGGAGTTCCAGCATTCCGTGTTTCTTGCCTAATGCCCCCCCCCCCGCCCCCCCCCCCGCCCCCGGACTACTTCCCTGGTCGATTGGTGTCTACAATCTCTTCCTATTCAAACATTTAATCTATAAACACGTCAAAAAAGGCGCAATGCCCCAAGAAATTTACATTGTTGTAGTACTCTGATTTTGCTTTTTTGATTAGGGTATTTAGTTTGTATCTGTAATTGGTGTAAATTTCTTGGGGCATTGTGCCTTTTTTGACGCGTTTATAGATTAAATGTTTTTGCCGTATAACTTTTAGGAGAGGTTTACGTAACCATGATTTATTTTACCTTTTATGGGTCATGTTTATAGTAGTCAGAGGACAAAGCTCGTTGAATGAATCGTATAGTATGTCTGAAAACTTAATAATTTTTTCATTTATGTCGTCAGCCCCTTCGAGGACTTTGGACCTATAATCTATTGAGTCTAATTTCCGTTTTAGACCTTCTAAATGTTCATTATTTTCTGACTTATTTTTACGCGATTTGTCTCCGTGATTTTGATTCTCATTTAAAGCTAAGATACAGCCGAAATGGTCAAAGATCCACATCAGAAGTATACCGGTTGTATGGTTTAGATGACCTTTACACCATATGTGATCTATTAAGGTTGAGTGCTCTATAGGAGTCATAACACGTGTAGAGCTCGTAATGGCTAAGCAGAAGCATTCTGTTTAGGAGTTTTTTAGAGTTTTTGTGTTTAGTACATTTTATGAGATCAGAATTGAAGTCGCCCAGGAAGATTGCTTTATGCTGTTCTATATTATTATTATATGAAGCAAAGTCAATATTCTCCAAAAAATGGATAAAACCTCCATTTGGAGACCGGTAGATACCAATTATATTTAAATTAATATTTTCTAGGGTTATATTTACGGCACATCATTTCAGTACAGTCGGACATTAATGTAAAATCAATGATTTGTGTACATGGAATGGATTTATGTATCTAAATTGAAATCCCCTCCCTCCTTTTCTGCCGTCACGATACGTCTAAAAACATTTTATACCCATCCAAAGGATATAAGTCTTTAGTTGTTTCTTTCATGTATGTTTCCGTGAGGACTATGATAGAGAATTGTGTTCCGATTAATTGTAATGAATTTTGTAGCTCTTCAAAATTAGCAGCCATGCTTCTTATGTTCAGAGTTAGTATCATAAACTTATTATTGAGATTTAGATGGTCGGAACCTATGTCATTTATATCATAATAAAAAACACTCTCGGAGACAATATGTGACAGATTAAAAAAAAATCATCATCAACGTTGTGTTTATCTCGTAACAGTTCTAAAAGGCTTGGAAGGTCTTTCAGGGACGTACGAGACATAGTTAGGAATTCGACTAGGAAGAGAAAACAATAAAACTTTAGGGAAGCTGAAGGGAAAGGAAAATTTAGGTAGGATGTTACAAATGAAGTATACAGTAAGGCACTTTTCTGTTTTGGAATCGCGTATTGATTGGGGTCTTCCGACAGTAGCATGAGCAAATGAAAATGATGGTATCATAAAAATAATAGTAAACTTAGTAATAACAACAGTAGTAATAATAATAGATAATGATAACTAATAAGAAATGATAGGTAGTAATAATAATAATCAAATAATAATAAAAATAGTAATACATATAAGTAATAATGATAGTAAGCAACAAAACTGACAAGTTGCATCAAGCAGGCTCAGTTACAGTTTTTGGTAGGTTTTGAGTAAACCACTGGGATGGCGATGATTTTAATCAGATAGAAACTAAACATTTAGAAGCTCATCAGACAAATTCGGTTACAGTTTATAGCGAGCCAACTCTAAAATTTCAGTAAGTAGGACAGCAGCAACGTAATAATAATATCAATAAATATAACAACCATAGGCACAATGGTGGAAATAAAGATAACACAATATACTCGTGTTATTATCATCAATTATTTTATCACTAACTAAGTAAATAATTTATCTTATTAATAAGCCATATATTGCAGGACATGGATGATCACTTAATATTCGGAACACAATATATTTAGATGTTAAACTTTCCCACAGAAACTTTTTATAAGTAATAATTATGTTAATGATTCAATAACCATAGCTAACGAACTTAATAACTATTTCTCAAAGATAGGGAAACAGGAAGCGGAAAATGTTTCTTCATTCTCTAATTCCTTCGGAGATTTCATAAGGGGGGGGGGGAAAATTCACAAAGTCTTTCCTTCCTCTCAATGGCCTCAGTTGAAGGTAAAGGCATCAATAAACAATTTTAAAAATAAAAGCTGCGCAGCAAATTTCATACCAGACAAAATATATAAATCGTCATATAGTCATACTATCTCTGAACCGCTTGCCGTCCTCTATAGTTACTCTCTTCAGACCGGATATCGTTCCGATCTTCAAAACGCAGTCCACATTTGTCCCTACATTAAAAATGGTAATTCGGAAGTCGCTATAAACTACTGTCCAATATCTGTTTTCTCGACCATGAGAGAAAATCATATATCGACAATTAATAACGTTTTTCACACACGAAATTATTTTGTCACCTTATATCAGTTCAGCTTCAAGGCGAAAACCTCAACGGAAGATGCTGTTAATGCGTCAAGTGAGAAACTCTAGAAAATTTTGAACAATAATAAAAAACTCAACTTATGATTTTCATAAGTGTCACAACGCAACCAGTATTTAGTACGCAGATGACACGACACTTCTCATATCTGATAACTTGAGTACTTTACAAGAAAGGACAAATAAACACGGAGTCCACCCGTATCTATAACTTGCTAAATACAAATAAATTATCGTTAAATCTATAATTAATAGACTTTATATATAATTATAACAAATAGGAAACAAAATATAAATTTAAATATACATATAAATAACAATACTATAATTAACAAGTATTAGAAATAAACGTATTAAGTGTAATTTTAGATAAAACTAACTTTGAAAGTGTACATCGAACACATATTAAATAAACCGTCAAAGTTCACTTATAGCTCGCATAAATCAAAATACCACATTCCACAATATATAATGTTTAGTTTATATCAAACTCTCCCACACCTTCACCTCAAACAAATTACGCACTATTTTGTTCTGGTACATTTATATATATTCTATTATATTATTCATTACAATCATTGCGCACCTCTCATACGACAGTTTCTAATTAATTATTGTATACACAAAAGAATAGTAAAATATTTTTTACACTATACCCAATCTAAGAGACATTTTCAAGTTTAAAACTCATTCCGGCTAATCCAAACGATATTTAAATGGTGAAAGTACTCTGAAGCTAGAGTCATCGTCTACCGTACCAACCTAGATAAGAGAAAGAATTACTTTCCACTCACTTTCATTCCCATTCTCATTCGCGGTCCTCCACTAAAAAGAATGCGCAAAGTAAAAAAAATCCACATTTGACAAAAAGAGTTTCTTGAAATGAGAAAAAAAAAATGCTACTTCCGTTCTCATTCTTGGAAAATGCGCCAAGTGAAAATTACTAATATTTCCTAACTTAACTAAACTCAACCTAACTAACTCAACCTAACCTAATTGAACCTAACCTAACGTAACCTAGACGAAAGTAAGAAAGCCCTGGATGAGAATGTGAATGTCATAAAATGGGAAAGGATCGATTTGAGAATTACCCCCTTTGGGATTCACATTCGCGGATTTCTCATCAGTCGTGAACCGCGATGAAATGGAAATAGTATTGAATGGAAGAATACCAAAAGAAAGTAGTTAATCTCTCGACAGAAGTTTAGTTATCCTTATTAATGGTTCATAGGATATCTTTTAAAGCGTAACGATTATAAAGAACATGGTTTTGACAGTATTTAGAGAAATCTTACTATAATTACGCTAATCATTACGGCGCGTAAACCACTACAGTGATAACATTAATAAATAGAAACGTGGTGATCATATATATAAAACTTCTTTTGTTTTAAAAATATCGCTATTCCCGTCATCTAGAATTATATAGTTTTTAAGTTTATTTTCAACCATTAATGACTTTATGTAGCACGTAAAATGTTGCTGGTAAATTATATTGAAATTATGACATCTAATCTACTTATTCTATCGACAAGTATATTGTGAGTTAGGTTAAGTTAGCATAGGTTAGAACAGGTTAGGTTATACTAGTTAGACTAGGTTAAATTAGGTTAAGTTCGTTTCCGAGAGTGTCGACTTTATGGTCTTGTCGATCCGATGAGTATAGATGTAGTTATACCCAATCTAATAATATTCACTTTTACCCATAAGGCTTCATGTTTCAAACAAACCACAGTAATTAATGATCATTTACTGAGAGGATTAATAAAAGTAATTCTAATGAACTTCACTGGTTACCTCTGTTTAAACTTATATATATATATATAATATATATATATATATATATATATATATATATATATATATATATATATATATATATATATATATGTGTGTGTGTGTGATTATTACTCCATTGAAAGCGAAAATGACTCAAGGTCAGATTAACTTCATCTGATCGACGTGACATAAAATTGACAAGTTAATGTGAGTTCGATTACGTTATGTTATGTTATGGTAGATTAGTATAGGTTAGGCTTGGTTAGGTTGCGTTACGTTAGATTAAATTAGGTTAAATTAGTTTTTTTAATAATAGACTGTCCATTTTTAATAATAGACTGTCGATAGACTGTCCATTAGGGTGGATCGATTTTACATTTTTTTCGATTTCCATATTCTAATAGAGACAAAAACTTGCGCATGCATGAGAAAATAGCCTCTGCAAAATCTTAGCTTAATATGTAATCATCTTCTGCCCCCGGCAGAGCGATGAAAATCATATTTTAGAGTCAAAAACGTATTTTTAAACCCTAGCCTAGAGTCATAAAATTTTGCGTGTGTGTTATTTCATGCCTAAGCAACGATATAAATGCTATGGGAAGGGAAAGTGGGTTTTAAACAAAGTTTTGTTGGTTGTGGAATCAAAATAAACCAAATACTGAAAAGGTTGATGGAAGACAAAAATAAAATTCTAATATTTTTTTTAGTAAATCATATTCATTATATATATTTACCATCTCAGATAAAATGATAAGAAAAACTATGGTATTTGTCATTTACCATTACTTATTCGGACTACAGTGGATTTA
>JAJOZX010000871.1:102500-137500 GCA_023014485.1 Bathynomus jamesi
TAATATAATAAAAAGTTATTTATAGAAGGTTGCGTATGTTGTAAGGTCCTTGAGATGTTTAAATATAGGAGATAGTTAAGGTTTCTCATCTGGAATGCGTTCGTTAAACTCTATAACAAAAGAATTACAAAATGGTGACCACTTGAAAAGAAATGGGTTCCAGTAGGTTCCAGTAAATTCAAGAATCATTTGGGCAGATTTGTGCGCAAAGTCCCTGACCAGTCATGCGTAGCTGTCTATGAGGGCACTCTCTCCTGCATCAAATTCCCCAAATGGGGTGGGATGCTGCGGCAGAGTCAAATGCGGGTTAATCCTGAACAGTTGTTCGTAAACAAAAACAGTAACCCACTGAAATCTTTTTGCTGATGGGGGTCTCGACAAGATGAGAACGTCATTCATTTTAGCAATTTACCAATAGACACCCGCTCAAATGCCCCATACCCGAAATCCAATTAAATTCTTTTTATGAAAGTGTTGCCCAAATTCAGGATTTAAATTGCTTTATTAAGAAAATCATTCCATTACTGAATTAATTAATTACGGTTCTTTTATGAACAGAAAAGGATAAAAAGAAAAATAACAACGTTGCTTCATTTCCTGGTTCGGAAAAGCTATTATTAATTCATTTATGGAAGGAATAGAGAGAGAGAGAGAGATAATGATGTAGATAAAGACCAGTGCAAGTAGTGAGAACATTTTAACTGTATAAAGAACAAACGTATAAAAGGATAAACATTCAATTTCCATCTTCAGTGTCTAGAATCAAGATTAAAAATTAAAATAAAACCGAATTACGCCAAATACCTTAATTCTATAATAAAATACAGAGATATACGCTAAAACAAGTTATTGGAAATTTTTAATTTTGTACTTGCTTGTTCGAGCATCGTGTTTAACTGTCACATTTGGGGAAAAATTCGGTATGGAAGATAGTTGGTTGAAGTTGGAGGTGGAGGTGAAGTCTTTCACCTAACACCGGGGAGCAGTCATGAAGGCTGTCTTCTGGTGGAGCTTCCGACCAAAACTCCAAGATAGTTGGTTGTTTTGTGTTGTGTTGATGAAGATTGTTTATTTAGAATGGTTTCAAATATATATATATATATATATATATATATATATATATATATACGCCCATTCACAAAATTCCATCCGCCGGTCGGGATCATCTTCGCTTAATTTCTGTAGGATCTGAAGTTTATATGGATGCCATTTGTGAGCCTGAAGAATGCGATGGATGCTACTTTTCGACACTCCTGTCTCGGCGGACAATCGCCGAAGAGACTTATTGGGACTTCTGTTAAAATGAGCCAGGATAGCAGTTGCTGTATTATCGTCAGTAGACCTCCTTGAAGGTCCACTGCGTGGTTTATCTTCTATGAATCCTGTTTCCTTAAACTTTGCAACAAGTCTGCTAACACAACTCTGTGTTATTGGCTCGCGGTCTGGATGCAGTCTGTTAAATTCAGCAGCGGCCTCTCTTTGACTCCGATTTCCTATGAGTAGAATTATCTGGATTCGTTCTTCCTTGCTCACAGACATTATGGCCTGTAGAAAGAGAAAAATATGAATTATGGTTTGTAGAAATAGAAAAATATGAATTTCTCCTATGATGCCGGACTTATGGGATACCCTGTATATAATGAATAAAACTCAGAATAAAAGAAATATAGGAGGAACGTTTTCAACAATAAACTGCTTATCAACCCCTTCATATAAAAAATAAAGTCAAAGATAAAAAATTAAAAATTTTAAATTTAAAAGAAGAGAGGCCTTTCAATGTCATTGTTATTTGTTAAAATTAAATTCAAAACGTCCTCTTTCCTAGTCGCTTCACAGATATCCTGAGTAAAGGCATAATGTTCTATAATATCTAATAGCATTATTGCCTATGTTCTATCTTCTTTTGTAATGTTACTATGAAACTTCTCAACATATGTAACTTCGTCATTTTTCTTCCATGTTATGAAATGGAAAGTTAAAATCCCCACAAATTAAACTATTTGGTGTTCGGGTTTTGAGTGATTTTAACATGTTTTCTATTTAATTTGTGGTATTTGATGGTCTGTACACGTTCATAATGATTAAGTTCAGGTCCTTTACTTCTAAAATAAGAATTAGGTTCAGTTCCTTTACTTTTAAAATAAAAATTTCGACTGTGCTGTTTGTTTTGTTTATCTTTACTTCGCAGTGTAAGTGTTTTTCATGTAAATGCAACAGCCTCCTATTTTTCTAGCAAATCTATCAGCTCTGTATATGTTGTAGTTCTGTGTTTGTCTTTTTCTCATTTATGTAAGTGTGTTTCCGTTAGGCATATGATATCTGTGCTGATTTCCAATGCTAAATTTTACAGGTGTTGTAATTTGCAGTCCGAATGATCAGTGTACAGGCCTTGTATATTTGTATGTAATAAATCTACAGGATTAAAAATCTTGGCGCTCGGTTTTCCTGGATAATGGACGTTTTCTGATCGATTTTGACGGTTCCTGTTCGGTGTTATTGGATGGGCCGTTGAGAATACTGGGTGAGCGGCCCTTGATGCTATTGTGGTTGTTGAATTAACGGTGGGTGGTGTTGGACGGGAGTGTGATATATGTATTGCTGGGTACATATATCTGCGGAGTTCGGTCCTTTCTCATTAAAAGTTGCTCTTTTATCGTTCTCATTTCTTCGGAAAAATGTACTTCCTTGGCCCTGTTGTTACTTCTTTTGTTTAGAGTTTCAGCTGTTATTTCTCTTCCTCTTCTTTGAGTACCCTCAACCTGAAAAAATATGGGTGCTCCATATTTAGGCAGTTTTTCTCCCTAACTGATTGTCTGCCCATAGAAGGGTGAAAATGGTAGCAGTTTGCTCCTTACATGCAACTTCCACTCCTCATCATGTAGAAACATTTTTAGGGTGATTATATATGCATCCTGGGCCATATTTACACTAACCTGTTTTGTAATATTCGCATATGGTCTGTCTTTTAGATTCCTTATGAGTTCTGTGTTATTCAATTTCGTTCCTTTGTTCGAGCACCACTTCTTCTCTACTCAGTAGATTTTTAACCTTTGGTGTACTTTCGTTTTCATTATATTCATGATGTTTGTAGTTTGTGCAGGGGATATTTTTTCTACTAAAGTTACATCTGCATCTCCCTTTAGTGATATATATATATATATATATATATATATATATATATATATATAATATATATATATATATATATATATATATATATATATACATACAGGGTGGCCCAAAAGTCTGTTGCCCCGACGCATTCTAAACTTTTTTTCGGGAAACAGGCTTTTGGGCCACCCTATATTTCTATATATAATGATGGAATTGTTTAATATCCTGCTCATCATCTAAGATCATATGAAAGAAGGGACTTAAAGCGTATGAACGCAGAAGACGGTCTCCCATCCCATCCAGCTACTGTACAATCTGAGCCAATGTCGCTCACGATGAGAGAGAGAGAGAGAGAGAGAGAGAGAGAGAGAGAGAGAGAGAGAGAGAGAGACCAATGGAAGTAGCGTGTTGAATACAATATAAAATAATAATAATAATAATAATAATGACAATAGTAATAATAATGTAATGTACACATAAATAAACGAATGTCGTTGTGATGTCATTAATAAAGTCCTCAGAAGTTGAAAATAAAGATTCAACTTCCTAAAAGCATCAAAATTTATAAAACAAACCTTAATGGAAACGATGACAGTAATATTAAAGTGATATTATAATATTAAAGTGGCAAAATAACCTAACTTAACTCTCAAAAGCAACGACAAATTGGGCAATTTTTTAACCCTGAATGGGCAGAAGTTTTCCTCGGCTCATATAAGGAATCCATATGTTTGAAACCTTACCATTTCACAACAGTCGTCCATACAGGGTTAAAAAGTTGTTCGGAATAACAAAAAAGGATAATATATATATATATATATATATATATATATATATATATATATATATATATAATATATATATATGGGATGAATTTCACAATTAAACACATGAAATAAATGAAGGATGCAATACCACAAGGAATCATTTCTCTTTTTCCTTGTGGATATGCAATATATATATATATATAGCAGTCAGAAGGGGCAGAACCGGTCCGTTATTCTAACTCTTTATTATAATTAACAGCAGCATCGGGATTCTGCAAAAGTCTGTAGATCAGTGGGTAGCGCCATTTTCTGACCTTGGTTTTGCTTCCGCCTGAATTGTTCATTCTGACGAAGGTCAAGCTTGTCACCCCACCTTAGACCTACAGTTTAACTTAAATCCGAACCACGCCCCATCATGGGTGGTCAGAAATACAAAGTTCTCGCCCGGACTCGATCGCAGGACCTCTCGATCAACAGCCCAGATTCTTAACCACTAGACTACCCAGGGCACCCATTTATCTACCAACCATTTTTTATTGCGTGGAAAGATGAACAGTCGGGTTTTGCTACACGCCGCCTGCCGTCACCGGGTCTCGATCCCGGGGCCGATGATTTGGTAGTCAACGATGCTCACCACTACACCACTGAGGCGCATTCTGATAATAATAATGCAAGAATCAGAGCAATGGGCGGCATTAGTTGGCCTGAGCACTGTGCCAATTTATGGCTCTTCTAACTAATTATATATTAATATAGGAATTCGAACCCCCCCCGATCTCAGTGTTTTCACTTCTCTTATAGAAAATGGTATTACGCACTGACATTGGCTTTATATATATATATATATATATATATATATATATATATATATATTGTAGGTTTCTGTAAATAAATCAGAAAATTAAAATTTCTTTTTTGAAAGAAATAACATGACTGATTTATTTTCAATTTTTGTGTATAATCCATTTAATTTTTGACGTAAAAAATGTAAAGACGAACTTCTTACAAAAGAGTTATTGCAAATAACGATAATGTGAATGACAGCAAATAATACTCGAATTTAAGTACGAGAATTATTTTAACGAATTACTTAACAACGAAAGATTTGTGAAATTGACAAGTTTCTATTATTAAATACATTAACCATTGAAAACGGATATATATATATATAATATATATATATATATATATATATATATATAATATATATATATATATATATATATATATATATAATATATATATATATATATATATACTGCACAACCACAAGGGGTTGGATTCTTTGGATCTGATATATTTGCATGTCCGTTATAAATAGATATAGAGTGTAACATATTTGTGGATAGTAGTCTATTATGACTTGATCCTCTGGATCCAGAGATTCTATCTTTAGTTTTAAATCGATAATTAATTAGTTTTAAATTGATAATTATTTAGTTTCGTAAAAATTGGTCGTTGCCAATTTACCGGCAGTTTTTACATAAATTTCTTATGTTCTTGTGGTTCGGAACCCACGTAAAATTGTAGGTCCCCTCCGCCACCACGGAGGACATACACAATACACGATTACGAACACAGTTAGGTAGACCAGCCATGAGTGGATCCTAGGGTCTTTGTTGGTCTGAAACATTATAACATTATAACATTATAACAAAAGGAAAAGCGATTCCAAGCAGTTTCGTGTATTTAACAGTACACCTTTTCAGGGAATGAAGAGGTGCAGTGTTGAATACACGAAAGGCCTTGGAATCGCTTTTCCTTTTCCTTGTGAGTGTGCATTATTTACTTATTTCATATATATATATATATATATATATATATATATATGTGTGTGTGTGTTGTGTGTGGTGTGTGTGTGATGAAAATACCACAAAGGAAAAGGAAACACAGAATATATGAGTTTGTGTGTGTGTGTGTGTGTGTGTGTGTGTGTGTGTGTGCAGTATATATATATATACAGTATAAACAAAAGATTTAGGAGGGATTAGGTCGAACGAGAAAAGCTTTAGATGTTAGAATAAAACAGCAAAAGCACGACTGAAAAACCGCGAGTAATTTTAATACATTGTTTAATTATATGTTTAACCATTCTATTAGAAAATAATGACATAATTTGAAGGAATAATTTGGAATTTGCATTCATATCATATACTTTGTAAATAATTTTAATAACAGTTTTGGAACTTATAAAATGGATCATTTCTTGTTAAAATACCTTTTTCCTTTAATCAGTACTTACTAGTTTTTGACTAATCCCTCCTAACTATTTTGTTTACGATATATATATATATATATATATTATATATATATATATATATATATATATATATATATTCTGCTTCTCACCTTCTCCCTTCATTCCCTGACGAGGTGTATTGCTTAATACACGAAAGGTCTTGAAATCTCTTCATTTTTCCCTGTGGGTTTGCATCATTTTTATTCTGACTATTTAATCGCGAAATTCACCATATATATATATATATATATATATATATATATTATATATATATATATATATTATATATATATATTATAATATATATATATTATATATATATACATTTTAACTGCAAACACGCAGTATAATTAACGTAAAGAACGACGCTTGTATAGGAGAATATTCCGCGCAAGATGAGGTTTTCTGCGCGTATGTAGGAGAATTACGGCATTTGATCAAGTGAGGCCCATGGTGTAATGGTTATCATATCTGACCGGCAATCGGAAGATCCCGGTTCGATTCCCGGGTGGTTACCTCATTTTTTCATTTGTTTCGTTCTCTCTCCTCATCTTGCGCGGGATATTCTCCTATACAAGCGTCGTTCTTTACGATATATATATATATATATATATATATATATATATATATATATATATATATATATATATATATATATATATCACAGAGATCTTAATGAATGAATAAATAATACTTTTAACATATATAAGAATATATTCTTTATACAAGGAATAAAAAAGTATAGTTCAGATTCAAGAATGTTAAAGATATTCTTTGCTGTTGGTATAAAATACAATATCTGAAAATTCGATCTTAATACCCATCATAATTTTAAACAGTAAACATTACTGTGGTAGGCAATAAATTATAACCCACTTCAGTACGATATAAGGTTGTGAACATGAAAATTACATACGACCTATGGAGAAACACTTAATTTGTATGTAAGAAGAAGAAGAAGAAGAAGGGTTCCCAATGTTTGCAACAAAGAAAATAAAATTCTATTGATCTATATACGGTCTGGAGGGGAATGTAATAACTGATTTTTAATATTTTGTACGCAAGGAAAAGCATTTCGTGATTACTTAATGTTAAATTAAATGTATGATTTCAATTTAGTTCATAATGCGGAGGGGGGGGGGTTCTTTTTTTTTGTTTTTCTTTACTTCATTTATCAAACTTAACATATTCAAAATGTTCGTAAAATCGATTCCGATAGAGTTGGGATACTCTGAGCGTGAAGTAGGTGTGGCCTAGTACAGCTGTGGTTCCCAAAGTGATTGGGGGTTCGCCGTGGGTTAGACGGTTCTGGTTCTTTCCCCAGGAAGAAAGGTTGTGGAATGTAAGGTACTCACTCGCCGCATGGCTTCATAGTCTCAGACTTAATATAATAAACAAAATTAATAAATTAACTGCCCATTCATCATTTGTTGCACAAACTGTTGATAATGAATAAAGATAACGCGTATTTATTACTGTGAAATCGTACAAATATTATCAAGTGCTAATTTTAATACGTGAAATTTAAGTAGAAAACTTTAAAAAGGGGTTCGTGAAATTTACTCATATGTCAAAGGGGTCCTTGGAAGAAAATAGTTTGGGAGCTACTGGCTTAGTGTATGCCATCTGATAGAATAGCCGCATGGTACAGGATGAGCGACATAAAAGCTGCCCCAAGAAAATTTTACATATAAAAATATTTTCTTGGGACCACTTTTATGTGGCTCATCCTGTATTTGTTGTGCGCTTCAAATAGTCCCTGAACCATCGATATCATCTCCAGGCTAAGTCATTTTCTCAATGGAACATTGAACAGACAGATTTTGGAAGTGGTTAGAGTAGATTAGGTTAGGTTAGCATAGGGTGGGTTAGGTTAAGCCAGCATAGGTTAGGCTTAGTTAGGTTAATTAGATTAAGTTAGTTTTTTAGTATTAATAGAATGTTCCGTCAACCAAATAGGAATACAGGTCCCTGATCTCAACTTTTTGCAGTTACAGCTAACTTTCGAAATGGAAAATCATTATTACGTGGCATTCCTTACATTTCTAAAGCAATTCCCACGAAAATAAATAAAAAATTTAACTTTAATTTACGCAAAAGCAACGTATAGCTATGCATAAACAGATGTTTTGCCATAAACAATAGAGGGTCTTTCCACCTGTCCTTTTGGAATTTCGAACAATTAAGAAAATATTTTTTCTAATTAAAATTTAAAAAAAATATATAATTTAGTGAAAAAATTAATCTTTAGCATTTCCCTGAAAAGGCGAAGAGACCTAAGTTACCAAAACGTTTCTACAATTTGCATATGATTTTAAGGAATGTTGTCTGACGCATATATATAATATATATATATATATATATATATATATGGGAAATTTCACAATAAAACACGTGAAATATATATATATATATATATATAATATATATATATATGTGTGTGTGTGTGTGTGTGTTATTGTATTTACTTTTGTTGGCTTCGAACAACTGTTCAGGATCGACCCTGAAAGCAAGAAAGCTCAATTAATTAGGAAGCAGAAATAAATTACATCAGTTAAAAAAGCTCTCTCTCTCTCTCTCTCTCTCTCTCTCTCTCTCTCTCTCTCTCTCTCTCTCTCTCTCTCTCTCTCTCTCTTTCTCTCTCTCGTACATGTATATCATTTTTTCTTACCAAACTTCTTAAATAGTTAAAATCACCCACCACCTCCAACATTATTCCGTCTACAACTATTTCACACATTGGATTACTATTCTTTTTATACACCATCCATCACCTTACTCTTATCTGCATTCACACTTAACTTCCTTTTACAAAAATTTTTATATGCTTCAGTCAGCCTCTGCAAGTCTCCCTTACTTCTACCAATCAGCACTGTATCATCGCGTATAGAAACGAGACAATACTCATTTATTACCATTTACTCTCAACAGCGCACCTCTTTCAAGTGTCCTTATCTTCACTTCACGCACCACTCCATCCATTAAAATATTAAACAACCACAGAGACATAACATATCCTTATCTAACACCTACACTTATTTCAAACCAATCAGTCCAGGTACCACTCACCAGGGCCAGCGAGAGCTGCCACGGGCCCCGGGGAAGGATTGGTATATGGGCCCCCCCCCCCACTGTTTACTCAGTATTTTATTATGAATGTTTATTGTGTACATAACAAGCAAACTGATTACATGTCCGAGTCACTATTCAAAACATACAGTATGATAATCTCTATAAAATGTATGTTCATTAATTATATTTCCTCTCTGTTATTTAATGAATTGCCTTATTAATATTTTTAGATTTTATCCTCCTCTTTCCGGGCCCCCTAGAGGTCCTGGCCCCGGGGATATAACCCAGTTTCCCTGCCCTCTTGGCGGCCCTGCCACTCACTCTTATACATGACTCATTCTTATTATAAAAAATCTCCACACCATTCAACAGTTTACCAGATACACCATACAACTGCAACACCTATCAAAATACCTCTTTATTTACTCTATAGCCTTCATCCAAATCCACACATACCTTAACTCTTTATCGCCAGAATTTCTTGTAGGGTTATGAATGAGTGTATTTGAAACGTTACCAATTCGTCCCTTTCGGCGGTAAAGGGTTAATATTACCATCTTATTTGCATGCTTTCTCCATCAACTATTGCACTGCAAACAACCTATCCATAAACCTTCCGTGATTGGATGTGTGTCGTTTCGTGCTACAAAGAGAACACATCGAAATTTTCTAACTCCCTTAAATAACTTGGTGGGTGTAGCTCCATGTTTTAAATCTTTCATAAATATATATATTTGTCTTACAGATACGTTTTTTTTATTTCATACCTTTCTCGGACACCCTGTATATGGATAGTGTGTGTAATGTATGTATACATTTACATTTTCTTATATATCTAACTTTTATAAGAGTAAAAATTCACCTCCCAAAAGCATTTCTCTTATAAATCAGGGCTGTTATTTCTGTGAACCCATTTACCCATAATTTACAAAACCATGACCCCTCTCGGATGAAGTGTTGTTTCCTTGTATGGAGTGGATGTAGGGAAATTGCACCAAATTATAATTTAAACACCAGTCCGAAAAAGCCATTAAATTCATAAATTGTATCATCGATAAATTTCCCCTCGGGTCCTCCGCTGTGATGTTTCACTATCCAGTCTTACTGAGAGTACAGAAGCAAACGTTCCCCACAGAGTTTATTCAGTTGTGCCGCCACCTGCCCGCATTCATTCTCTTACGGTCCAGCTAGCGAGAAGAAGCGCTCTGCTACATTCCATAACTCATTTATTCCGCTACTCAGAGATGTGAAGCTTTTTTCTCCTACATTTCCATTATCTTCCCCTATTCAAAAAGCCAAATTGGATTTTTCACTTCCTCTAATCTATTAATCAGAAATGCATTTTGACAGCTGGATTTTAAGTTAATTCTTTTCTTACCTTTTTTGATAATGAAGAAATATAACTGAATTACTTCCCTCACCACTATATTACGAAGGTACCAATAACCGTGAAATATATTTAAAAGATATATTACTATTTAAAAGATATATTACTAAAATTAAAAATTAATTAATATGAAATTTAAAATAAAAACGTTGACGATTCTTCATAAAAAACTGGTTAGATGCGTACTTCATTCTCCGGTAATCAGTTCTTTATCTGGTGAAAACAAAGTTTAATTAAAAACTTGAAGAAGAAAGAATATTTTAATGCATAAAAATGAAAGGATTAAGTAATTAAAATAACTTTAAAATCTTATAATGAAAATGTGAGATGAATATACGAAGTAAATGATTTATACATGCAGTTTAAAGCTTTATTCTTAGTTTTTATGTTAAACTTTTATGGTTTTGGGGTAACAATGTGAGATGTTTAATGATAAAATTGAATAAACGAGAACAGGCATAAAGAAATAAAGAAAGAGATAGAGAGAGAGAGAGAGAGAAAGAGAGAGAGAGAGAATAAATTAATTATAACAGGTTAGAACGTACGTAAAAAAAAATTGGTCAGGTGAACTAAGGTTTTAATGAAAAGTTGATGAGTTGAAACAGTTGCGAACAAGATTGTCTCGGATGAGAGAATGGAGAATGAAAAGTAAGTCTAAGACCTGTTTCATAAGTCGCCGACATCATCGTGGTACGACGAAAAGCTACCGATAAAAAGAAAATATTTGATAAACTGGAATTGAAGCAAGAATGGAGACGGCCAGAAATCATTTACATCTATGTTGACTGACTCTCAGAATATGAGAGAGAGAGAGAGAGAGAGAGAGAGAGAGAGAGAGAGAGAGAGAGAGAGAGAGAGAGAGAGAGGGGATGTCAAGAATATTCTAATAAAACGTTAGAGAGTTTCGTAATAACAAGAGCTTGTAACACGATCGCAGACGCAATAAAACAAGGAATGATTGGAAATGAAGGTCCGAATCGAATTGTTCAGAAACAGTTATTAAATTACAACGGAAGATAAAGATAATAAAGCAAATCGCAACAAAATCAGAAGAACGAAATTGAGCCCTGAAGGACAAAGTAAAACTTCATGGATTCATTTAATAAAAAATGCAATTAAGTTATCAGTATGAAATCCGTGGAGGGACTCTACTTCGTTCGAGCAAATCAGAGCTCGGAGATAAAAAGCTTATATGGAGAAATCTCCTCAAAAATAGCAATTCCATTTGAGACTATTGCTTAAACCTCCTAATCAGGTCTACTTGAAATTGAAGGTAAGCCGGATAAGCACTCAACCTACCTGATGTTTTACCTGTAGAGGGAGATGGGCGGCACGCGTGGGCGCTATGAGGAGATAGAAAGTGAAAGAATAACGCCCATTCTTCGATGATTTATGAATGCTTTGTGGGCGTGGCTTACGGGCACGTTCTCTGTCTGCTCCGATTCATCTTACATTCCGCTGTGAGGCGATGGCTATCTGATGAATTTGCTCTTTTATTTCGCCTTCGATTCACGCAAGCGGCAACAACGCACCGTTTTTTTTCTTTATATATTTTTAAATTGAATTGTTTTTCGCTTTTATCTGATTCGGAACAACATTGAGCAACTGAAGAAAATAGTAAGAAACAACCTTCTCAAACCTACGTTCAGTCGCTTTAATACTGAGTGGTTCTCTGTTTATGTACACACGCGCGCACACACACACACACACACACACACACATATGTAGATAGCCATGGAATACAATTTTTACGATATAAAATGTAGCTTTATCGTTGTGTTAAGATATTAGTTAAGGATTTCGCAACATAGTTAATTTTTATTTAGAATTATGCTCCTACAATCAATGTAAGTAACATTCTTTTAAAAAAAGGCGACAAATGAACTTCCACAGAAATACAACAACGAAAACAACGACACGGGAAGACGCTCTTATTGGAAAAAGAAGAGTAAAGGTAATACAAAAAAAAAAAAATAAGATTTTAGATCAAATACATTTTGTAACATTCGAGACGCTCCAATTGTTAAAAAAAATGAGTAAAATTATTTCGTATTGTTTGGTGTAAGAAGGAATGCCGTATTCTCTCTGCCGATTTCATCTCATTAGCGAATATTTCGAAGTTTTATGTCAAGACGAGAAACGACACCAACAAAATAAATAAATAAAAATAACAATAATAATAATAATAATAATAATAGTAATAATAATAATAGTAGTAGTAGTAGTAGTAATAGTAGTAGCAGTAGTAAAAAATTTACTAAAATATATGAATTACTTTTAAATTATGTTCCATTTATTGTGCATTTCCCTCACACCGAAATAACTTCCCGCAATCTTCTATAAATAGATATATTTATAGTCTATTTTCTCAGTTCACTTTCGAAACAAGTTTCGAAAAACCATATCATTTACGAAAAGAAGTTATAGATCATTAAAAGAAGTTATTCTATTATGTGAAAAGAAGCTTTGATAACCAAAAGAAAGGAAAAAAAAAAACTTCCCCTTAAAAAGCATCCTCAAAAAAGCGGTTTCAAGTTCTAAAATTAGGTTTTATCTTCAGTGGTTGCAACATTTTACGCAATATTTAGTATTTGTTTCAAATACATACATACATACATACATACATACACATACACTATATATATATATATATATATATATATATATATATATATATATATATATATATATATATATATATATATATATATATATTATTTCGATTTCCACTCTTCTCATCCGTATTTTTCGTTTGTTTGAAGTTATGTAAATATTTGCGTAGAAAATAATGTTTGCTTTAATGCATATCACCATTTTAATCCATTCTAATCTGCAGTAACGTCTTACGTTAATTTCGCTAATAATACTTTAACTATCTCTCTCTCTCTCTCTCTCTCTCTCTCTCTCTATATATATATATATATATATGTGTGTGTGTGTGTGTGTGTGGGTGGGTGTGGGTGTGGGTGTGGGTGAATATATATGTGTTTAGTGATAGCAGGATTGTAGTGTAGATGTGTATTATGTACTCAGTTCTTCAGATTTGTAAAAAACGTTTGGAAAATTTTTATTTTTAGCTTTATTTTTGCACATGGCATATATATGTACGTTGCATGCAAAGACTCGAACCCTGTCCAGATTTCACAGCAGGCCTTATTAAAAGAGTTCAATTGAAAATACACGCATCAGTAAATTTCCTATTAATTGGCTGTCATTGGAAAGCACGTTTTATTGCTAAATGACAGACGGGCTGTTAGCTCTCCACTCTCGGGTTTTTTTTAAACTTTATGTACGTGTGTTTACTTACGAACCTTACAGTTCTTTTACAGTCTACTTTTGCATACATAAACGGTCATAAATTCTTATAAAAAAAGGCCCTACACACATGCGCATCAGGGATATATATATATATATATATCATATATTTAATTGCGAAGTTCAATATATATATTTTCTATATATATATATAACGTAGTTTTGCAGTCACCAGATATTTCACAGTGTCTAAAGCTACACCCATTTCATACGTAATACCAATCAGGGCGAATATTATGTTCGGATTAAGCGTACGCTAGGTTATGTGATAATACAAGATTGTTTAGCAATTTCCGACGTCATCAATTTCGGCCAATCAGGGGTCATGGGCGTTGCTTTTGGCTCTAAAAAGAAAAACGTTGCCACAAAAATATATATTTACCATATATATATATATATATACAGTATATACACCTTGTCTACCTTGTCCCGGTTCCAGTGTTTATATGTCATCCTGCGCAATTCACGCTCGAAGCTCCGTCCGTAGATGTTGCCTGGCAAAGGAGAGAATTACTCTCCCGAGCTCTATATTTGACATATCCAGACGTTCTTGGTTCACTAGATGTTTCTTAAAGACGTCCACTTCCCCTTTTTCTTATGTTCTGAGTTGTTTTGGGAATATGTTGAGTAGTCTCGGCCCTCCAAATACAAAATTATTCTCTTTAAGAGTTAACATTTTTCATTGTCTTACACTTAGTTTTTGTACTGGGAAAGTACTTCCTTTTCTGTTTACAACATGGGTTCATTTTGAGATTTGGTGTCTGTTCTTCAATTATTTTACACGTGTAAATGATGTTATATAATCTCTCTCTCTCTCTCTCTCTCTCTCTCTCTTCTTCTTCTTCTTCTTCTCTCCAGAGAGTTTGTAAGACACATTATCCTTAGCGTTTCCCAGTAATTTAATCCTTTGAGTTCATTTATTTTTGCAGGTAACGTTTCTTTGTATTTTTTCTAACTAATCTCTTGATTTTTAAATGAGGTCGTTAGAACTGAATTCTATCCAATTTTTGGTATAATTAATGCTTTCAATAAAGGAACCATTTTGCTACTGTCTCTTCTTTTGAAGGACCTCAACCTCTGTCCACTTATTAATTTGGCTTTGTTTACTTTTAGCTTGTTTTGTACATCGAAATTCATGTCCTCAGTAATAATTATTCCGAAGTCCTTTGTTTTTTGGTTTCACTGGATCTTCTCTCCATGTGGATCTTATGCGGTATTCCAATGTTTTCAGTTCTTTGTCCCGTATCATTAAATTTTATGTTATTTATATATACAGTATACACAGAGTACATGTATATATATATATATATAACCTTACCTTACAACCTTACAAAGGTTCCACGTGATGATTTCTCATTTCGCGAAGGTCAAGCGTGTCGCCCCTCCTCTCGAGTTGGCCTGGTGAAGTAGTGAGTTAGATTCTTGCGCTCTCCACCTCACATAGCCAGGTACGCCCGGCTCATCGGGGATTGTTCTGAGCCAGGCGTCAAGTCTTCTTTTGAAGATTTCCACTGCAACTCCCTTCGTGTTTCTTAGGTCTTTGGGCAGCTGATTAAATAGTTTTGGTCCTCTCACTACAAAACTATTTTCTTTCAGGGTTAAGGATGTTCCCTGTCTCGCCTTCAATTTTGGAATACGACACAGTCTACCGTTTCTACCTTCCACCGTTGTTTGGGGAGTTATGGGATTCAGAGTAAGATTAGGGACTAGTTTCTCCATTATTTTCCAAGTGTAAATAATGGTGTATCTCTCTCTTCTCCTTTCCAGTGAATATAGGTTTAGTTCTCGTAACCTTTCCCAGTAATTTAGTTCTTTGCACCCATTGATCTTGGCTGTGAAACTTCTTTGAATCCCCTCCAGCTGTCTAATGTCTTCTTTTTATATGGGGATGTTAGGACCGAGCAGTATTCCAGTTTGGGTATTATCAGGGTTTTCAGTAGGGGGATCATTACATTCCTATCCCTTCGTTTAAAAGTTCTCAATATCAGACCCGTTATTCTCTTTGCTCTGTTTACTGCTATCTTATTTTGTGTTTCAAATTTCGCATCATCTGTCATTACAACCCCTAAATCTTTTGCTCTGGAATTTCTCTGGACTTCCTGTCCATTTGGGGTATAATATTCCATGGACTTTAGGTCTTCTCTTTTTCCGTACCGTAATAGCTGAAATTTCTCGGTGTTAAACTTCATATTGTTGTCTTCCGTCCACTTGTAAATTTTGTTTATGTCGGTTTGTAGAGATCCTATGTCTTCTGGTTTTCGTATTTTTCTACTGATCTTTGTGTCATCTGCAAAGGATGTTACTGTGCTGTCTCTGGTAACGTCCTCATCTATGTCAGTTAGCATGATTATGAAGAGTAGTGGAGCTAATACCGTTCCTTGTGGTACTGAGCTGAGGACCTCTGATTCTGATGAAGATACTCCTTGTACTGTAACGACTTGCCTCCGCTCACTAAGGAAATTATATATCCATTTCCCTACTTTTCCTGTTATTCCCATATATTTCAGTTTATGTATTATGATTCCATGGTCACACTTGTCGAACGCTTTAGCAAAGTCTGTGTATAGTACATCATAGTTTTCATTACTTTCAAGTGAATCAATAATATTTGTTGTAGTGTTCCATTAGTTGTGACAGGCATGATCTGCCTGACCGAAACCCGTGTTGGTTATCATTGAATTTTTTCTGAGTTTCCAAAAAGTCATAGATTTTCTGTCTAACAATTCTTTCAAATATTTTGGTGAGATGAGATGTAAGCGACACTGGCCTATAGTTTTTGGCCTCGGATCGATCTCCTCCTTTATATATTGGGACGATGTTCGCGCTCTTCAGGATGCCCGGTATTTCTCCCGTGTTTAATGATCGTCTCCATATCCAGTATAGGGGCTCAGCGATTGCATTCTTGCAGTTTTTGATCAGTGTGGCATTCCATTTATCCGGTCCTGCCGCTGAGTGTGTTTTTAGTTTCCCTATGACTTGTGCAATATCCTCCGTCGTAAAGTCGAAATCCGTTATACTTTCCCCTTGTGGTTCTTCTTCAAAGAACGCGTTTCTATCGCATATCAGTTTGTCAGTTTTTGGGATACTGAAAGATGATTCATACTGAGCTTTTAATATTTCAGCTACTTCTGTTAGATCATCAGATAAATCACTATTCTCATTTTTTAAAGGCCCGATAGTCGCATAGTTTTTCGACTTTCTTTTTGCGAAATTATAGAAGTACTTTGAGATCTTCTGAGATATATATATATATATATATATATATATATATATATAACACATTTTGAGATTATTAATTATAGATATTAACTGCATTTATGGTAGAAAGTGAAAACCATATACTCGTATACCTAGACTTTTGACCGCTCTTAACGAGGACGATCATGATAGAAGAGTAGAGTTCTACGAGTGGTTCACTGCTGAGTAATGAACATCGTGAATTTGGGGGATAGGATAATATGGGCTGATGAAGCTATTTTCAAAATGAATGAATGGCCATATAAATCGTCATAAGTGTGTGTTTTGGGCAGTGCAAAATCCAAACATTTATGTGGAGAATCATTATTAATCTGCCAGGCCTTACTAGTATATGGCTCGAGGTTTCTTCTCGTGGCATTGTTGGACCATTTTTTTTAATGGTACTGTTAAAGGTCAAAATTACCTGAAAATACTGCTGCTCCCACAATACGATATCTGTATGGGGACAATGAGGTTTACTTTCAGCAACATGGCACACCGCCACATTTTCACAAAGATGTTCGAGGTTTTCTTCATGAAGAGTTTCCTGGGTTGTGGATAAGTCAGCGTGGAACCGCTACTGAATATCCTCTAACGTCAGCCGATCTTACATCTCTGAACTTCTATGTATAGGGGTACCTGAAGGACAAAGTATATGTACTGACCCTCAAAATGTGCAACACTTACAGGAAGAGATTGTTCGGGAAATAACAAAACCTCAACTAATATGAACAATATTGTGTGCCAGTCTGTTTTGGAACATTGCGCCGCATGTTTGGGTGTAAATGGTGGACATTCTTAATATTTAACATAAAATGATTATTAAATGTTGTTTTTACATGGACAGTTATGTTCGTAGCAAAGTTTTTGTTCATTAAATGCAATTAGTATCCAAAATAAATAATTTCTAAATGTGTTTACATTATTTTGAATCGCCCTATATATATATATATATATATATATATATATATATATATATATATATATATATATATATATATATATATATATAATATATAAAATCGTGTTTCATTTTCCTTATATATATATATACATAAAATGCACTTCCACAAGGAAAAATGAAAAGTGATTTCAAGGTCTTTTGTGTATTCGACAGTACACCTCGTCAGTACATCCTGACGAAGTGTACTGTTAAGTAAATGAAAGTCCTTGGAATCCCTTTTTTATTTTTCAGTGTGGGTGTGCATAATTTATTTATTTCATGTGTTTAGTTGTGAAATCCATCATATATACAGGGCGTCCCAAAAAAATGTGTACACACTTTAACAGCTGATAGCTCAATTGATGTTTCTTTCTTTCCAGGTTAAACCCATTAGAATTAATAATGGCAGTCAGACTAAGCTTTGAACAAAGGAAATTCATTCTAAAATGCTACTGGAAGTGTGAAAACGCAGTTGAAGTGCAAAGACAGTTTAGGAGGGAGTTTCAAACAGATCCACCAACGCGACTTACCATCACTCGAATTAGAGATAAGTTTGAAGCCGATGGAACTGTTCAGAATGTCCACAAGAAGCGTTCCGGAAGACCACGGACATCGACAAGCCCCACAAAGCAAGAAAGAGTACTGGAAACGTATCACCAAAGTCCAAGAAAATCTGTGCGGCAAGCGAGTCGTGAGGTAGGAATTTCAGAATCGTCTGTCCAACGCATTTTGAAGCGCTGTCAATGGAAAAGTTACATTCCAAGATTAGTCCATGCTATTAATGAAGATGATCCGGACCGAAGAGTGGAGTATTGCGAGTGGTACTTGGCACGATGTGGATGTGGATTGGACGAAGGGGTTTCGTAGAATACCCTCCGCGTTCACCAGACCTCACACCACTAGACTTTTTTTGGGGATACTTAAAAGACAAAGTCTACGCTATAAAACCTGCAACAGTCGCTGAATTGAGAGCAGCCATTGAACGAGAATGCACACAAATACCAAACGAAAATGTTTCGTGATGTTTGCGATTCCATTGCTTCGCGTTATCAGCAGTGCCTGGACCAGAACGGACGTCAGTTTGAAAACAGGCGTTGACAAAACAATTAAATAATGTCTGTAGATTCTATTACATTTTGAAAATGAAATGTATTTTAATAAACACTGCCTTTATAAGTATTTAAAGTGTGTATACATTTCTTTGGGACGCCCTGTATATACCTTCGGTAACCTTTGGTTAGCTTCCGCCCGAATTGTTCATTCTGACGAAGGTCAAGCTTTTCACTCCACCTTAGACCTACAATTTAACGTCTTAACCACTAGGCCACCCAGGGTACCCATTTATCTACCAACTCCTTTCTTTATTGTGTAGAAGGATGAACACCTGGGTTTTGCTGCGCGCCGCCTACCGTCACCGGGCCTTGAACCCGGGGCAGATGGATTTGTAGTCAGTGACGATAACCACTACACCACCGAGGCGTCTGGAGTACGTATATAAAATGAAATACTAATGATATACGTATCATTTATTAATAATATGTGTAGGCTGGTAATATCGTATTTTCTGAAAATTTAACCTCTACAAAATTATTTTGTAAGGGCTTTTGAGTTAAAATTATCTTTTATAATTATATATTTAACTGTATTTATTAATACTTATATTTCACAAATAGTGTTCCGCATTCCGTTGTAAGTTATATATATATATATATATATATATATATATATATATATATATATATATATATATATATATCAAATGGTCTCTCTCTCTCTCTCTCTCTCTCTTTGTATATATATATATATATATATATATATATATATATATATATATATATTATATAAAATGCAAACCACAAGGAAAAAGGAAAATGATTCCAAGGCCTTTCGTGTATTCAGAAGTACACCTCGTCAGGGAATCAAGGAATCAGGGAATCATTCCCTGACGAGGTGCACTTCTGAAAACACGAAAGGCCTTGGAATTATTTTTCTTTTTCCTTGTGGATTTGCATCATTCATTAATTTCACTTGTTTAATTGTGAAATTCATCCCATATATATATATATATATATATATATATATATATATATATTATATATATATATATATATATTATATATATATATATATATATCAGACCTGGGGCGATGTACTCAATACTCATGTACTCATGTACTCGATTACATATATCTAAGTATTCAGTAGCATGTATTCAGTACTCATGCTCAGATTTGTACTTGTACTTGTATTTGAGTACTTTGTAAAAAGAATAAGTACATCTGAGTACATCTGTGTACAACTGATTACTTTTAGAAATTGTATCCAGCAAATTAGTAGCCTTTAATTTATGCGCTGCTTTGCGTTTCCGCTCCACCCTGCAATTTTTAATATTACAATAAAAAAAATTTAAAAAACGTTGAATGTTTTATTTACAACTAAACCCATAATAAATCATGAAATTTCATTAATATTTAATAATTTTGCTTATGTGTATAAATTAGTTAAATTTGTACCGTTTTGCCTATTATTTTATTAAATTCTAAATCCTATTAGTTTGGTACAATGAAATACAAAACATTTTTATTTGCAGGTGATCACCACCTTGTCAATATGTCAGCCATTTGTGAACATATCACTCCTCAGCGTAATAGCTGCTTTGCACACACTGTTCAACTTGTAGTGCATGACGGACTAAAAGATACTGGGCCTCACTTTAGCGAGGTGATCGCCAAAGCTTCCAAGAGTGTATTTTGCTAGGAAGTCGACTCATGCCACTGACATTCATGATGACGAGAAAAAACTACAAGTAGCAAGCACGACCAGATGGAACTTGCAATTTTATATGATTCGTTCCATCCTGAATGTGCCAGTTGACAAGCTTGATTTACTGGACACGGTACATCTCACACACTACGAACGTAACTGCCTCAGTGTTCTGTGTGACATTCTCAAACCCTTCCAAGACGCAACAACCTTTGTTCAACAGAACATTGTATCTACCAGTTTCATTCTGCCTTGTGTTCGTGGACTAAGACACAAAATCAACAGAATGTCTTCACTTTTTAAAAGCAAGCTAGTGTTTTGCTTTGAAAACCTCTGTTGACAAACAGCTTTCTCCATTTGAGCAAAATGAGCAGTACATCTTAGCATCTGTGTCTGATCCACGCTTCAAACTGAAGTGGAGTGGTACAGTGGTAGTGACGCTGAGTATCTAGCTGTCAAGAAACAGCTGGTTACCAAGGTCAACTCTATCATGCGGCGGCAACCTACACAGCCTAAGGAAGTACCTGGCTTAAAAACACCTTCAGGTAAGTGTCAGTGAGTGGAAAGAGTGGATAATCTATTTGACTTCATGTCTGATCCTACACAACCACCGCTGTTTCAGCATCTGTTGCAGTCACAGAGGTAACAAACTACCTTTCACAGCCTTGCACTGAACAGCACAGTGATCCACTTCAGTACTGGAATTCACAACAATACAACTTCTCAAGATTAACAACTGGCATGTGACTACTTAAGTGTACCAGCCTCCTCAGCCCCCGTAGAGAGGTTGTTTACTATAGGAAGAAGGGTGTTCCGTCCTATGCGTTGTTCCCTGAAGGACAAACCTTTAGAAACACTAATGTTTATTAGGTGCAGTGGGACCTACGACTCTGAATAATGACAATAATGATTGGATTCTATTGTAAATTACGAATAAGGTGCATAATTTTCGTTCAATTTTGTTGTTTTCTTATTTTTTATTTTTTATTATTTCTTTTGTTTTCTCATTCCTCATAAGGCCTAAAATGCATTTGCACATGTACTCAAATACTTTTGAAAGTACTCGTACTTGTACTTGAGTACATTTAGAAAAAATGAATCGTGCTTGTACTAGTACTTGTATTCGAGTACTTTTACAAATTTACATGTACTCGTCCCGAGGTCTGATATATATATATATATATATATATATATATATATATATATATATATATATATATACATTCTAGGTGGTTTCTCTCTCTCTCTCTCTCTCTCTCTCTCTCTCTCTCTCTTTATATATATATATATATATATATATATATATATATAACGTTGATTTGAAGGCAGCCAATATCGAGAAGGACTCTAGGCCCATAGACTGACTAAAAACAGTAAATTGAATGCTTATGTACTGTACATATAAGCACAATTTAAGATTAAATTCCGACTGGATGTGTATCATTATGTAATCTTCGGCGCAATAGTAGTTTGGTCGCATTTGGCCGGGACAATGACGTCATCCCTGCCTCCATATTATTTATTTTTTGTCTTTTCATACATTTACTATATATTTATTTTAATCTTCTCTTTATTTAGTATTTGTTTATTTCTATTTATCAGTTCTTGAGCGGTTTATCTATATGGATAATACTGATAAGTATTATCCATATAGATAATACTGATAAGTATTATCTATATGGATAATACTTATCAGTTCTTATTTATTTATGTAAGTCTTAAGTTCCTTTTCACTCCACCTTAACCTGGGTGGACTACGAGTGGAGCAGGTTTTCAGCTGCACATTGAAAAGATCTACTTTTATACGCGTGAGGAGGACCTATCGCTATTCGTAGGGTAAGCCTACCAAATGGCATGAAAAGCAGTTCATTATGCGACTGTGTTGCATAAACTTTTTCATTCCCAAGTACAGTTTCGGGAAAAGTTCGCCTTAAAACATAAAATATCTAAATCTTGGGATAAAGGGAATGCTTGAGTGTAGATAGAGCCAGAGGTTTACATGAAAGTGAATTGGTGCCACTATTAATGTATAGATGTTACGTACTTGTTTGGTATGATAGTTCACTGCCAATGACAGCTGAATGCCAGGAATTTATGGGAAGCATATGGAAAGAAGCAAATTTTACGATATGGATACAAACACAAAGCAGTAAACTGAATAAGTTGACATTTAGTGAGTAATTATTCTATTGTCCACTAAATGGCGTTAGCCATGAAGTGAGAAGTAATTTTCAAAGTAGGAATAAAATTTAATAAATAATTACATAACAAAGGTGAATGAAACGTATGATATGTGAGTAATAATTATAATTTCTAGGGTTGTTTAACCTCCTTCGTTACGGCAAACGTCATGTGACAGAGGAGACCTACAACCTTATGTGGGATCCGAACCACGGGTCGTTACATCATCTGAACATAGGGGACGGTCACCCATCCAACTACTGACAGACCTAATGTCGCGTAACCTCGCTGATCTAAAAGGAAGAAGCGGTGTTGCGCCGTGACCCCCAACGTAGCCCAACTCCCAGTACAAAGGATATAAAAGCAGGATAACTCACTCGCCACAGTGTTTTCTTTTCTTTAAGTATAGGCAATAATGATCAACAGTGTGAATATGAACTTGTTTTTTCCCCTCAGATTCTTTTTCTTGTTTTTTTTTTCATTAGCCCCCAAGAAAAGGGCGTACAGCAGTTACAACCATAATTTTCATTCTAGACAACCATTGCATATGTTAAACTTAAAAAATTTTGTCCTCGCAGAAAAGATCGGAAATTCTTCCATTAACGCAAGGCGTTCTTTTTTTGCGTCAGACACGCGTCAGCACCAAGTTCAATCGCAGCGACTTATAGTTCTAATATTTTTGCTCCTTGGATCAGCCACGAAAGATAAAAGACAAGTTTTGCTTTCATCTCGCGTTTAAGTTTTTCAAACGACTCCCTTCTCTCTTTTGTCCATACGATTTTTTTTTTAACTCCATGAAAGGTGCTGCAATTTTTTCTGAAAATTTACGAGAACAAGAAATTCTCTTAAGCCTTTCACATTTTCGCGATGCTGAAACTAAATTACTTTCCCAACACACTCAGGTTTCATCCGTAAACCATTGTCACTCACCATATGTCCCAGAAAAGATTCTTCTGGCTAGAACCTTTTGCAAGGTTAATCTGTTTACTGAAGGAACAAATTATCGACACGGAGAAATTTTTCTCGAATGCAAACTTTTTCGATGAATGTGTCTGGACCCGCATTAACAAAGACGACGAAACATAAAATTATCTAATCTAACACAACCAAATTTTATCTAATCTAACCTAATTTAACTTGAATTTATCTAACTATAACCTAATCCAATTTTACGCAACTTAATCTAACCTAACCTAACTTTATTCAACATACTCTAACCTTACGTAACCTAATTTAACCTAACGTAACTTTATTCAACATACTCTAACCTTACGTAACCTAACCTAACTATATCTTGCCTTCATTTACAAAGCTTCATCTAAAGCTTCGTAGACGTTGAAATTAAAATAAAATACGTCTCAACATCACTTCGAGAAAAATTCTATGCAAGTTTTTGTGATGTCTTTAAAAGTAATTATTTTCAATTAATTACGAGTTTTATCTATTTTTAATTAAGTACTCCAGCTTAGAGAAACCTATTTAGATTTTCTGCTTCACTTGCCATCATCTATACGTAACCTAACTTCATTTTTTCCTGTTTAATACCTAATATGACGACGCTGATGGAGTTACTGATTATTCCACGTGTCACGTGGCTCATGACTTTATACTTTGTTTATTATCTAACATAACTGTAGGAAGAGATTGTAGAAACCAATCGCTCATGGTCTGTCTCTCTCTCTCTCTTTCCTACATAAAAAAAAAGAGTAGCAGGCAAAAAGAATCTGACATTCGTATGAATGAGTGCATAGAATGTATTGAAATTGAGCAATAAATCATAGAAATTATGGTTTATACTCGTACGGTTACAAACGTTGTACGAGTAATGAAAATTATCTTGGTGACGTCACTGCTGGTGAAACTGACAATTTTCTAGTAAAGTTAAATTAATCTACAAAGAATGAAAATTATAACTAAAAATTACAAATTACAATCTACAGAAATTGAAAAAACCTATTGTAAGGAAACTGCTAAAGTTAAATTAGTTTAGGTTAGGAAAGAATAAGTTGGATTAGATTTGTTTATGAAAAGGTAAGTTAATTAACGATGAAAATATAACTAATTATATAATAAATAATTCTAACTTTTGAACCTTTGAGGACAACGTGTGCATTGATTCATTCTCCCATCAATGTCCTTTGTCTGAAATAAGTGAATTACAAATAAAAACATAGAATTTACGATATAAGCAAATGTGTATGTGATGATTATAGTGTAGACTGTAGATAAACCACAATATAATATGATAATAAAAACCCACTCTAATAGACAGAGTTTATTTCCACAACAGTTTCGATGCCCACCGGCATCCTCTTCGAGTGGATACAGAAAAACGAATGAACCAAAAACAAGAGGGAAAACAGTCCAGGGACCATTAAGAAATTCGCACCTAGGTTAGATCCCGTTCTCCCGACACTGGAAGGGCATTTTTATTAAAGGGACCCGCTTATAAGTACATTCGCACAAATTTAAAACTATCTTCTTGTTCTATACCTACAGATTCTATTTTTTTTTTTTTTTCATAATATAATACCAAAATCCCAGAAAGAAAGAAAAGAATGTGGACAAGACTAAAAATCTAGCTATGCCTAAATAAAGTTATAGCTATGGAAATTTAAGATGGTAAAAGACTAAAATTGGCGTAATGATGATGAAATATTGTGTATATGAATGAAAAGAGATTTAATAAATTAACTAAATGTATATAAAAAAGTGAAAAATTGTATGACTGTAAAATATTTTGGTTCAAAATGAAGCGTTAACAATCGCAGAAAATAGGAGTTTTTGTGACTCATATTTGGTATCATTTCATTTAATATCATTCTCATTTCATTCCGCATTCAAGATAGTCTCGGATCTGGCCCAGAGTTCGTATAAATTTCTGGGTGTAGAGGTTTTGACGACTGATCTAGACTAATTTTGGGGCGTAGAATCCGAATTTTTCTATGCCATCGCACCAAATTGGTGCGAAAGTGGTCAAAATGGCAAAAAATTGGCAAAAATGGCAAAATTTTATCAGTTTTTTCCGTACTTTTGTCATATTCTTGAGTTGAAAAAAATTTTAGGGGCAATTTTTTGTTTGAGAATCTGTTTTTGTAACATACTGCTGCCTGAACCAAGAAAACTGACAAAAATGTCAAAAAATAACAGCAAAAATAGTAAAAAATTAAGTAAATATTGTCAAAAAATCGCAAAAATGAAATGTTTGGCTATTTTGGTGCATAAACTAGCTCTAATCAATCATATCGAACTAAATAGTCAAGAAATTAGATATTAATAGCTCTGCAAGAATTTATTAAAACAAAGTATGCACAAATGTCTAAATTTTGGGTATAAATCGATAAAAATGATTGTAAAATACTTGAAAAAATAGCCAAAATATAAAAAAATAGTACTAATTTTATGTTATTCTTAGGCTTGCTTGTTGTAAAATGCTTGAACTTCTTATAGAATCGATCTATTTGATTTCTTTAAAGTAACTAAGTCATATTTATTGTGTTTCAGGTTTAGTATTGGTAGTAGCTACAAACTGAGGATCCCTGTATTCATTATGTGATTCAACAGATGATAGATCATGGTAAGTAATAATCGAATTGAATATTTAAAACATAAATATAAAGACCAATGTGTTACAAATGAATTTTTATATGTATAGAATAGAACCAGTTTATTATAATTGCAATTGTAAGAAATCTTAGTTTATTTTATTTTTTCAGGATGTATGTCAACTTGTGCCAGAAAAGAAGCATAGCTCAAACCTTGGTAAATGTATCTTGTGCCAGAAGAACAAAAGCCCAAGTGGAGAGAAATATTTGAGCAGCGGAGAACATGGAATAAAAATTTTGCTTCAGTTGGCTTCTGCGTACCCAAATGATGACAGAAGCAAGCGTTTGAAAGCTCTTACTGAGAGTCAGACTCCTTATATCCAGTATCACAGCAATTCGTGCTATGCAACATATAAAAAGTTCGTTGAACGTAGCCAGAAGTCTAAAAATGCTGAATCTGAACCCTCCGATTCCTTCTTAGGGGAAGCATTAACTCCTCCAGAAAATAGTTCAAGCAAAAGGATTAAAACACAGCATATCAAGGATATGAAAGTGTGTGTGTTTTGTGGTTCAGCTCGAGTCAAATTGAAAGGTGGAAACATTGACCATGATTTGTTTCGGATATGTACTCCAGGTCGTGCCCAAAAGTTATTGAGCTATGCTCACTTGTTCCAAGACGATGTTTTTACCAGAGTAGCGATGTTGAACGAATACAAAGATGTATTCGCTGCAGATGTATTCTATCATAATAATTGTATAAAGAAGCATTTTGCAGCCTATGATCGCAGAATAGAGACGATTTTGGTAAACAGACAGCAAGAAAATGAAGTTATGGGTTCTACTGACATGGTTCAAGAAGCGTTTAATGATGTAGTCTCAAAAATAGGCTTCACAAGCTGTGGATACAGTGTCACCTACTTGAGACAAGAGATCAATAAAAAGCTGAACCAGGATGAATCTATCAGTAACTATTTGGTTAAGAGCCTGCTTATAGACAAATTTAAGGACACCATTTATTTTACATATCCTAGCAACAAACGAAAATCCCAGATGGTTTATTCTGTCCAGATTGAGAGTGCAAGAATTGTTGAAACTTTGCGGAAATCATCTGTCGAAAACGTTGCTAAGGACCTAAGGAAAGAGTTAAAAACTTACAGTTTAGGTTTACGCTCTAGCTATTGTGATCCAAACGATCTTGATCTAGCCTTAAAACGGTTCCAAAATGAACGTCCTCCAATATGGATGGAATTTCTTCAGCATTTGTTTTCCACCCGGAATGTATCAGCTAGCAACAATCAGTTGATACTGAAGTGTGACACTATCTTCCAGATGTTGTTTTACATCCTTCATAATGGTTTGGAGCCCACCCCATTGCATGTCGGATTTGCTCAAACTATACATAACCTGTCACAGTCTAAAGATCTTATTGAAATTGCAAACAAACGGAGCATTTGTGTTTTATATCAAGAAGTTCGCAAAATAAATTTTGCACTAGCAAAACGTACAACATCTTTATGTGGTTCACATAGAGTTCCAGTTCCTCCAGTATTTGATCAAAACCATCCAACTCAAGCAGCAATGGATAATTTTGATACCTTGGAAAATACCTTGCCTGGAATTGGTTCGACACACGATACGGTGCTAGTTTTATTCCAAAATGCTCCATTAAGCTCTGCACCAACACAACAGCATACTAATAAGATCAGTGAAGCTCCAGAGTCAACCCTCCGGCTTGGCAAGTTACAAAGCGTTCTTCCTTGCCAAGAAATTATCTCGATTGGACCAAGACATAAACGAGTTACAATAAGTCAAGATTTCCAAGTCTCTGAATACAAGGCAAACGATCATTTACTAGAGACTGTTAATCTCGACCATTTCCTGTGGTTTGTGATGCGATACAAACATAGAACAACCACAATACAGGGCTCTTCAACTAACTCAAATATTGATAATGATGACGTTGTTCCAAGCTTTGTTGCTGTCAAAAGCCCTTTTGTAGGAGATAGCTTGAAGCTTACAACTATTGCGTTCACTCCCATACTGCCATACAAAGCAACTGAATTTGATACCATTTTTACAACAATGATTAACTTTCAGAACGTGCTTAAGCAGCAGAATAAGCCATACGGTGCACTGTGGTGTGATGAAGGAGTTTATGCTATTGCGAAGGAAATTCAGCTCCTGAAGAAAGATCCGTTCAGTAATTTTTTTATCGGATTGGGTGGATTCCATTTTGAGAAGAATGTACTTGCTTGTATTGGATCTTATCTTCATATATCGGGAATTGAATCTGTTTTGGTTGAAATCGAATGTTTCGGTCGAGACACAGTAAAATCCGTTATGAATGGCAATCATTATGTGAGAGCCAAGCAAGGATTATCTTTCGTGCACGAAGCAATAACAAGCATTATGTTCGATGGGTTTTTGAGTGTCGATGAACACCGTAACTTATATCAAGATGCTGCAACTAAAATTTCAATTATGGTTGCAGAACAAGAGCAATGGGACGACTTTAAGTCTTCGATATATACTCTGTCTCAATCCTTTCAACAATATATAAAGCAGAGGTCTGATAGTAATGAAAACTTTCATTACTGGTATCATTTTACCAATAGATTGTATCCAATCATCAGAGATTTAACCTACTCAATGCGGGCAGGTGATTGGTCACTATTTCTTTCTTCCATACAGAGATCAATCCCACTTTTCTTCGCCTACAATAGAACCAACTACGCCAGATGGGCACCAATCTTCTTTGAGGATTGTTTAAACCTTGAGGTACATTTTCCTGATCTCCACAAATCATTCCTTAGTGGTGGTTTTGTAGTGAGGAGAACGACACGACAATGTAGTGGAGTTCCAATGGACCAGGCACTTGAGCAACATTATAATAAGCCTGCAAAAGTGTCCGGAGGATTAATTGGCTTTACTCGGAGAAAGGAAGCAGTGGCACTGTGGAATATTATTAAACATGAGAAGGACTTATATTCTTCACAAATGAGAGGTTCCGGCCAGTTTGAAAATCGTGACGAGTATGATATTCATCATGAATACTCCAAGAGCCATGCCTTATCGAGCTCCAGTAATGTCCAAGCTATTCAACAGTACATTTACAAAGTTGGAAACACATTGAGCAAAACATTAGATGGCAAACCATTCAGAAACATTGCTACCGGTGAAGAGGATAAAGAGTCTTATACATATCACATTACTTGCCTGGATAGAGAGTTGCTTACAAGAATTTCAAAACCGAACGGCTTGAGAAAAAAACAGAAACTTTGTTTGCAGCAATTAAGAGGCAAAAACCCGCAACAGCGAGGAACACTTCCAGAAAACGAAAGGAATATGACATAAAAAAAGAAACCATTGCAGCACTGAACTACATTGCATTTGCTCAGCTCAGGGAATTTCCATTGAATCAATTACTTTTCCATGAAATTACACCTCTTCCATTTTTTCTTGTAGACAGTGATGGTTTTTTGAAGAAATCTAAGAAATCGGAATTGGGATCGGAACTTGAAAAGAAACTGGGTGAAGACCTCCCATTGTTGTTAGAAGGGAATGATGCAATGATCATAGATTTTATGGCTCAAGTAAGGAAATTCCCGGTGAAAAAAGCAATGTTGAAAACATTTGGTGAATTTGCACAATCACTTTTAAATATGTTTTTGAGTATGGGATCCAAGTCAACCACAATTCATATCTTATTTGAAAATTACAAGGCTTCAAGCATCAAGACTGGAGAACGGATGAGACGATCAATTGCGCATTCGAAAATACAAATTTCCATAACATCACCTGAGCAGAGGCTTCCAATTGACTTCAACAAGTATTGGAGTTCCACAGATAACAAGGCAAACTTCCAAAAAATTTTGTCGGCTTTTTCATGGAAAACTACCATGGAGATAAAGTAATTGTACTGGGAGGTGGTACTCTTGAAAAACCAGAAGTTTGTGTCAAATTCCAAAATGGGAAGGTCTGTGAAATTCCTGAGCTTTGTTCTTCACAAGAAGCAGATGACAAAGTGATGTTACATGTAAACTATGTGGTGGATAAAGCAATGCCTGGTGGTGGAGCTACAGTTTCAGTAGCTACCAGTGATACTGATATCTTTGTGTGCCTCATCTACCATTTAACAAAATGGATTGAGCATGGCCTGAAGGAATTATGGTTTGTTAAAGGCTCTGGAACAAGTCGCATCATTCCTCTGCATGGCTTGCATCAAAAGCCCACGTCGGGCTAGCATCATGAAAAAGAAAAACTATGGTATTTGTCATTTACCATTACTTATTCGGACTATAGTGGATTTAATTATCCCAGAAGAGTTCCTTCTTCCATGCACGGTCTGTGTGTATCATATATATATATATATATATATATATATATATATATATATATATACAGGGTGTCCCGTAAGTCTGGACCCATAGGGATTTATAATATATTTTTTTATTATGTTATTATTATTATTTTATTATTATTATTTTTTTATTATTTTTTATTATGATTTTTATTTGTGGGGCCACTTGAAAGCCAAAGTGTACGAGGTCAAACTTCAGAACATTTTCCACCTTAAAGCACGCATTGTGGAGGCGTGTCAAGAAATTTCTGCGACTGTGATTCAGAAAGTGCTGTCGCAGTGGAGATTGCGTCTTCAACTATGTGTGCGACACAACGGCGGACACTTTGAACAGATTATGTAATAAATTTTTGGACTATTTTGTAATTTTATTATTTTTCCCTATGGTCCAGACTTACGGGACACCCTGTATATATATATATATATATATATATATATATATATATATATATATATATATATATATATATATATAATGAAAGTAAGTAATTTTTACCCATTACTATACCCACTCAGTGTTTTTCCCATTCCCATTTGCGGTCCGCAAATGGATGGTAATGCTGGAAGGGGGAATTCAAGAGTTAGGAAAAAGTTTCCTGGTTTGGGAAAGGTTAAAAAGATATCGTGACGTATTCGGGGCCTGAAGGGTATTTTCTGAGAAAAATCTAATTTAAAGTAAGAAAAATCCTATATTGGGAACTGGAATAGGAATATAGATCAATATGAGAATTGCCTCCTTTGGGATTCTCACTCGTAAATAGAAAGATGCCCTTTAAACATACTGTATATTTGACATTGAATATCCATATTGCAACACAAGCCCTTCTATATTCTCTGTAGGCTATTTATCTGTTGAACAATAAAAATTTATTAATTATCATTATTATTATTATTATTATTATTATTATTATCATTATTATTATCATTACGTTAAATATTTTTTTAATTAAAGTTAAGGTGTCTGAACTGGAGAAATCTTTCCCAAAACGATTCTTGAATAAAACAGGGAAATCGCTTTTGTTATTATTTTATTTATATATATATATATATATATATATATATATATATATATATATAATATATATATATATATATAATATTATATATATATATATATATATATATATATATATATATATATATGTATATATATATATATATATATATTGTTCGCTGGAAGCAAACCGAATTTTCACTGTGGTTTTCCTTCATTCAGCCATGGTGACTTGCTGTGTCATATCGTATTTGCCCATAATCATTATTATATTCCTGTATTGTATCATGGTCATTTATTTTTATTTTTTGTTATTATTAACTTTTGTTATATACGTTGTAAAAACTTTAAAAAAAAAAAAAAACACGAGACTATTTTTATAAACTTCATTCATGTAAAAGTTTATTAATAAATTTAGTTTCTTATTCTTATACTCGTCTACTAATTTATTAATGTTTTGATGCAAACTACAAGATATATTTTTACTTTATTCTATGTCTCTCGTTCAATGTTTATTGCGTATTGTTAGCATTTCCTGGTTTCTATATACGAGGAAAATTTCCAATTTTGTTCTTCATTTTCAATTCATTCTTTTTATAAGTGAATTTCAAAAGACGCCCACGCAGTTTTATTGGCCCAACATCCTCCACCTATAAACTACAAGAGAATTTATTTCACCTCTTTCAATGAACAGTTTGGAATTCTATTTTTTCACTTTACGTCCGAAATGACGTCGTTAAATTGTTATTAATTTACGAATTTTTTACGAATCATATAAAGTACCTGAGTAACAATATCAACGATTTATTGATTTTTTTCCTTTCTTCAGAAGTAAATTCTTCGCCCAGTAAATATACGCTGCAGTTTTCTACATAAATAATTTGTATTCATGACGTCATTGAACACTGTTGGATCATTTTGTGTTCTTTTGTGCACAAATCTTTTTCGAATTTCTTTTTAAAGTAATTTCATAATTGTTTTATCTCGTAAAACAACACACACACACACACACACACACACACACACACACACACACACACACACTGTACAACCTGCTGTTGTTCAGCAGTGTGATAATATGTATGTATTTTAAGCAAATATCTGTATGTTGTTGGATATTCAGTACTGCTACAAACGAAATAAAAAAGGACGTGCTGTTTATAGATCCGCATTGGCTATTTTCAAAAACAGTTGGAAATATGTTTCGATTAGTTTCTATTCAATGCCATCCCCATTCCCATTCTCATTCACTGTCCGCAAATGGGAATTCAGAAAGTGATAAATCCACACTTGAGAAAATAGTTTCTTCACTTGAAAAAGAATGTCAATATCATTCACATTCGCGGTAAAAGCACCAAATGAGAAGGTTAATATTTCCTAACCTAACCTAACTCAATCTGGACCAGAATACATGAGAAATCCGTGGATGAGAATGACAATGGCATGAAATGGAGATAGATCGATTTGAGAATTTCCTCCCTTGAGATTCTCATTCGCGGAATCTCTCATTCTTTGGACGCGGAATGAAATGGGAATAACAGTGTGCGCGGGAGGATACCATATGTTTCCCGTACTAGGATAAGAAAATACTAATTAGAAGTTCAGGGAGGAAACAGATCATATCATTTGATAATGAGAAGCATCCTGAATATTTGATCATAAAGGATTAAAAAAAAAAACTGACACTGAGTCACAATAAAAAAAAAATTTAATTTCGTCTTTCGGTTTATTTATTGGCAAACAAACTTTTTTTCAGTCCCTTTGCAGAGGGTTGACAAAAGTAAATAGACACTACGATGATTGTCCTCAAAAACAAATGGCAAAGCTTATCGATGGAATAGAGAACGTGTCAGTTTTACATTATGCAAAGGAGAAAGTAACACGATTCTAAATATATCGATTCATTAAGTCTGTTATTATTTATTGACATGTTTATTATCAAATAAAAAACTATGGAAAAAAAAAACCGAAGGTGTCTATTTATTTTTGTCTAAAGTTTTATTCTGAAGTTTTATCCTGACATTTTGCTCTGATTTTTCCACCAACAAATTAATTAATTTACGATATACAATAAATGAAGGTCTTCTAAACGTAATTTCAACAGAGTCAGTCACAAATACTGCAACAAACTTACAAACCTGCGTAAGACAGCACTCAAGATTCAGCGGGTAACATCGTTTCCATATAAGCGAAGTGAAGCCAATGACGTCGGGGTTCGAATCCCGATGGTACTGGTTAATAATAATCCAAGAAGTAGTACAAAGGGCCGCGTTCGTCTGGTCTGAGCGGTGTGTGCCAATTTTTGGCTCTACTAACTATTTATTATTACACGTTTTTATATCATGTATAATATAATGCAAATGTTAAGAACCACAAACCTTATATAATCATATATGCGTACTAGTAGAAAAGCTAATCTCAAAATCTTAGCCCTCAGGTGTAAAGACACCGAGGTCCGGGTTTCGAACCTTGATAATGCTGGTAATAATAATAATAATAATAATAATAATAATAATAATACAGGAATTAAAACAATGGGCCGCATTAATTAGCCTCATAAACGCTGTGCCAGTTTCTGGCACTCTTCAATGATAATTACCAATAGCCTCCAAGTCTTTTAAGTTACTAAATAATTATTATAAATAATACTACAACAGTAAAATAACATCTTCACAACTGGTTTTGAGCTCATTTGGTGATAGTATACTCGTAAATTTTAAAATAAATTGAGCTGAAGAACAGCACACTTGAGCAACTTAAAATAAATAAATAAATAAATAAATACAATCCATATTAAAAATATTATTATTATTATTATTATTATTATTATTATTATTATTATTTTCACATTTATTTGTGTTCCTTAAAGATATCTTATCTTTATTAATCTTAGTTTTTATTAATATTTTTTTAGGTGAATTAACAGTTAAATGAAGTTTCTAAATTACAACACTTTAAGCTATATATATATATATATTATATATATATATATATATATACTTACATTTAAACTATGAATGCATTGATGAATAATATATATATATATATATATATAATTCATCAATGCATTCATAGTTTAAAGG
>JAJOZX010000871.1:142500-195000 GCA_023014485.1 Bathynomus jamesi
ACATTTGAGCAAACACTTTTGTACACCCGTAATTTATTCTTTCCCAGCACGAGTCATTACCCAAATGGAATGATAATATAAGCTCTCTAAGTTAATGTTCCAGCTTGTTCGACATGCTTTATCTTCGATGTTTATGTAAATGACGGTCATTTAAAAAAAAAAAAAAATCAATCATTTATCGGTATAATGATGAACCAAGGTTATTTTTTTATTTTTTTTATTTTTTTTTTACATTTTTTGAATATTCTTCGTCGTTCACTTTTAAAGTATAAGTGATGGTTTGGTGTTATTTAAACGGTTATGTAGCATTGAATCATACGAACGTATTGATAATTTTATATGCGTGTTCGGCCTATACGAAATGCGGATGTATATATGTATATATATTTTAATAAATAATAATAATAATAATAATAATAATAATAATAATAATGGGCTTAGAAATTGTTTATTTTAAATTCTTCCCTATTTTATTATTATTATTAATATTATTATTATTATCATTATTGAAATATGTTTTGCCAATAACAATTTTTCTTTAATTTAGACTTTTATTGGCTATTAACTTTAATACAGCACGAATATATATATATATATATATATATATATATATATATATATATATATTATTATATATATATATATATATATATATATATATTTATATAATATATATATATATATATATATATATATAGGTCGTCCGATAATTGAGTGGCGATTCGGGAACAATTTATAAATAAAAGATAAAGGATAATAAAAATTTTATTAGAAGGAATTTTATTATTAGTAAACTTACAAACTTACAATTAATTCGATAATTAATTGTCATAGGGATCAACCTGATCGCCATTTACACGAACAGCAAGCTGTATGCGTCTCCATGTCCTGTCTGACATTTTTTGTAAAAGTTCTTTATCCTCATTGATGTCACTTAACACAACTTTTGCGATTTTTGTCAGATCAGATTCACTTTGATTTTCACGGCCATTAATCTGCATCTTGAGGATTCCCCAGAGGGTATTATCCGGGGTAGTCAAGTCCGGACTCCGCGGAGGCCAAGGTACAGGACCATACTTTCCGATCCATCTGCCAGGAAAATTTCTGTCTAGGAACTCACGCGCAGCGAAAGCGGTGTGTCCTGGAGCACCATCTTGCTGAAAAATAAAATTGCGAATATTCGTATTTCTTAAAGCGGGTAGAAATCTGTTCTCCAACATGTCGATATAACTTCCTGAAGTAATTCGACCAGTGCACACAAATGGACCAATTAAACAATGCGCTGATATTGCACACCATATCATATAATAATGAGGATTTTCTTTCGACCAAAAAAACGAAAATTTGCTTTTGCCATTGCCATAAAGGGCACATTCATCACTGAAGAACGTACGATCTCTCTCGGTTTTACTTGGAAAAGCTTCAAGAATTTGTTGACAAGCATTAACTCTGACAATTTTATCTTGTGGCGATAAAAACTGAACGGAGGTTGGGCGGAAAGCTTTAAAATGCAAGTCTTTTTTCATCAAATCATGCAGTGTTGATTTCGGAACATTTAATGCAGATGCACGCCTACGAATACTTTTGGTTGGCGATTGTCGAATTGACACTTGAACATCATCATCTTCCAATCTTGCTCTTGCTTTGGGGCGACCACGGCGTTTTTTATCAATTACACTGGTCAACACTCATTTTATTGCCAATCATATTAGAGTGATTTTGGGGTAACTTTGTAATGCTGATTCCGAATATGACATCGGTTTTGCTAGATTGGCTCTAATTTATGAGATAATTGGTACCCCATTGAAACACGTAAAAATGCAAAAAAATTAATGTTCAGGCGGAGCCTACTTACAAATCGCATTGAAATTGTCTCAAATCATACAAAAGTAAACACATGAAATACATAATGGCATTTTATTCGGTCTCACCATCTAGAATGTTCCGGTAGTTTCCCATATGCACGCGTTATGGTTACGTTTCCTATTAATTGAGGGTATTCATTATCTCAAGAACTAGAGCCAAATCGGAAAAACTACTTTCATTTTGGAATTCAGCAACCCCAAAATACCCTAAATTCGTACGAATTTCCTTGGCAACGAAAAAAATTTTTTTTTTTGTTGACCTGTGTTATCATTCCAGTTGTGAATAATTTGTGTTCCCATTTTCTAATAATTTCGCCCTTTGGCGGCACATCATTAAATCTTTGTTCAAACCTTTCGCGTACTACCTTCATGCAATGCTTGGTTTTTCCAGATTCATGCCACCGTGTTGCTGCTAATATCCGTGCTTCATATGTGTAGGGACTTTGATCACAAATTTTATCAACACGTGCCTCTACCTCAGCCATTGCAACGCCAATAATTAGAAATAATAAAAATAAAACAATGAAAAACCAGAACAAACAGAAATAAACATGAATTACTGCAAAATTAAAAATTTGGATTTCATGTGAAGCTAGCTTAATTGAAAAAAGCATAGACATTTATTAGATATCAAAGATATTAGTACACTATGCTAACTGACATAGAATCGACACTCATTTATAGAAAGTTGACAAAAATAAATAGACACGACACTACGATGATTGTCCTCAGGAACAAATGGCAAAGCTCATCAATGAAATGCCAGAATGTGTGTGTCAATTTTACACAATGCAAAGAGGAAAAACAACACGATTTTAATGATAATGATGATAATAATGATGATAAGCTTTATTGGCAGGATATAAAATATAGTGATTTACTAAATCTTTTATTATCTATTGCCAGTGTTGGGCACTAAAGCGTTAATCCGATAACAGTTAATTAACGAAGTTAACTTTTTTAACGGACTATTAACGGAAGTTAATTTCCATTTATCGTTATCGGACCAGTTAACTTCCGATAACTCGATATTTAGTCTGTTAAAGTCCGTTAACACGTTAACTGCGAGGAGTCATTCACGGAAGATCACCGCTCCGCAAATGAATTCAAACCGCCATAACTTCAGTCTGCTTCCAGATCTCGCAAGGGGAGGTTGGGGAGGCCCAAGAGGTCAAGACTGGCAGTTGGGCCTAACTTTGAGAAGTTGGTCTTTCTGAAGGGCAACCAGCACATTGTGTCATAGTCTTTAATAAATGTGCCTAAAATTTAATTTTACCTTTCAGTTCCCGCCATAATAATTCTCTGGTAAATTAAAATTTAGTTAATGGTTAGTGGTTACAAGGGTTTCAAAACATGTAATCAGTACATTTTTTATTAAAAATAAAAAAAAGTTATTAAGCAAAAAAGTTGCAAAACTTGATAAAAATACAGTTAAATACCTATTTATTGTTGGATTTTGCATAAATAAACATTTTCTATGGGTTTTAAAGCTTTTTTCCTTGATTTTTTTAAATGTTAGTAAAGAAATAGTTATCGTTAACGGATTATCGTTAACTTCCGTTAACTTTGTAGTAAAATTATCGGATTATCGTTATCGGAGTTAAAAATTGGGGTTAACGGATTATCGTTATCGAAGTTAACTTTTTGGTTAACGGTGCCCACCACTGTCTATTGCCTATTATTATCAAATCAAAAAACTATGGAAGAACCGAAGAGACAATTGAAAAGTGGACAATATAAGATCACCTCGCATTAATACATACCTCATTTTGATATCAGAATTATTCTTAAAATATTAAATTCAAATGAAATGAAAAATACACTAACGTCCCATAACCTGACAATGTTCAGGTGAATATTCTCAATTACGAGAAGGTGAACCAAAGGAATAAAGCCACAATAAGAAATTAATTCATTTGAAACACGAGCTTTCGACCTATACTAATGTGATCATCATTATCATTATTGCACCTGATGAAGACTTTAGTGTAGACTGAAATTTTGTGTTTGTAATAAATCTATTCCGTATTGTGGTTTTATTCCCGTAATAATGCCTAGCTTTAAACATAATCTGAATAACTAAAATAACGTTTCTTTCCCCTTTGTGCCCCTCATTTAATTTATTCTTTCTTTCCCCTTTGTGCCCCTCATTTAATTTATTCTAGCACTACGTAGTAGCCACGTCACAATACTGCTTCCCATAAGACTGTGCAGTAAAGTTAAGCGACGTTGGGTCTGGATAGTAGTTATAGGGATGATCCTCCTCTTCTTTCAGGTAATGCAACGATCTTTATATGGTCCCCTCTGTTACATGACTTCTCTGAATATTTGTAAGGAGGCTAAATTATTAAATTAACAAAAGAAGAAAATGGTGCGCATCGGAATTCGAAAGTCATTCCATTAAAAACAAGGAAATGTGAATAATTAGGACTCATCATTTTCCTTATTCGTCAATATCGAATCGAACTTTCAAAGCACCTCTTCCTCTCCCAGCGAGGTGTATTGTTGAATACACGAAAGTTCTTGGACTATTTTTTTCTTTTTTCTTGTGGGTTTGCATCATTCATTCATTCATTTTACGTGTTTAAGTGTAAAATCCCATATATATATATATATATATATATATATATATATATATATATATATTAGCTGTTTTTGCCCGCGCTGCTAGGCTTATATGCTAGAACTAGATAATCAAGTTGTTTTTAGTATTTTTTCTGGGTTAGTTTTGTAAAGCCATTTCTATTTGACTGGAGGTAAAGAACTAAGAAGAAGGTTTATAAGGTTTTTAAGAAAAACCAGTAGCAAACATTATTTTATGCCCAGCACTTGCTTGGTGTGGGCAGATTGTATTAAATTTTAATTATTCAAATCTTTTTTATTTTTCGGCGTATCACTCCTTAGATTAAAACTATTATACATGTACTTAGCGCTGTTCGTCTGTCCGCAGCAAAAACGTTTACGTTTCTCAACCGATTTCAACGAAGCTTCGTATGGTGGATGGGGGCGATGAGTAATGAACAAAAATATATGTATGACCATCCCCCCCCCCCAATTACTGGGTCCGAAGACCCCAGCACCGCAACAAACCTATAGAAAAGAACGCAGCCCTGAAAATCTTGAGCTTCACATTGTGTCAAGATTTGTGAAGCTTAAGATTTTCATGACTATAGTTTTATTGACCAAATAATTGAATCCCCAATTACTGTCGGTTCAATTACTTGGTCAATAAAACTATAGAAAAGAACGCAATCATGAAAATCTTAAGCTTCACCTTGCCGCCCGTAATCATCCCCCTCAACTTTTTTTTCCTCTGATCTAATATACTATTTCAGAAATGAAGCCTTATATATATATATATATATATATATATATATATATATATATATATATATATATATATATATATATATATATATATATATACATATATATATAATATATATATATATATATATATATGTAACAGTTTTTTTGCGCACACCTACAGGTCGCTACAATTGGTGTAGAACAATGGGATTTTCACCATTCGATGCGTCTTTTTATTGTGCAGTGCCCATGCTAATAAAAAATTCCCGAACATAATTCCTTCTCCCCTTTTAGGGGTACAGTTCTTCCCATGCCTGTACACGCATTTTTTTAATTTTTCATTTTTAATCATAATTTTGGCACAAAATAAGTCAATATTTACTAAACATTTAATATCATTCGATTCACAAAAGATTTATTTATCGATTCAATTTAAAAAAAAGTATATATTTTTAAAATTCATAAAGAACTTTTTGCAAAAAACTAAAAACAAACATGCATTTTTAAAATTCAATAATTTTTATACAAAATATTTTGATATTTGTTAGAATTTTCACATTTTTCGATTCACAAAAGATTTCTTTATCGATTAAATACAAAAAATAACAAAAGATTTCTTTATCGATTCAATACAAAAAATTACATAATTAAAACGGGCAATTTAAATAAACACGAGTTTAAAGTTAAACGAGCCACACTCGAAATTATTTACCGTGACTTTTGTGCGTTTTATTACTGTGGCTTTTGTACAAATAATTTTACGTATACACAAACAATTTGATAGGATATTGATTTATCATTCTATTTTTTAGTTGTCATAGAAATACGTTAATTAAGTTATCTGATTAGATGCGCTTTTATAGTTGAAGATCATTTTTAGAAAATTATTTATTTTCCCCACTTTAAAATATTACAAAATTTCTATTAGGTATCCTAATATCATTATGCCTGTCGCTGTAAGTAAGAAAATAGCAATTATGTTCCGTTTTATGAAAATTTCGGACCCCCTAAGCCTACAAAACCAATTTTCCCCTTTTCTTTATCAAAAATTGTTGATTTTCGGAAGTCTTTCGGTTATAAATTTGTACCAGTCTATTGTTTATCTATAATAATAATAATAATAAAAAGACGTGTGTGTGTGTTGTGTGTGTGTGTGTGTGTGTGTGTGTGTGTTCCAGCCATCAGCCATAACTCCAAAATGGAAGCAGTTACAAACATGAAACTTCACACACATATTGATTAGGTCCCGAGGTTGTGCATGTGGGTGTTAATAAATTAAATAATTAATTTTAAAACATTAAATGACGTCATCAAGATCATTACGAAACCTATGGTAAAATTATTGAATACCCGGTTAGGTTCATTGAATGCCAGGTTAGGTCATCTGTACGCCCTTGACGATTGGTTAGTTAAGTCGTGATATTTTCGTTGGCTTTAACGAAAATATCATGACTTAACCTAACCAATCGTCAAGGGTGTACAATTAACCTAACCGGGCATTCAATTAACGTACCCGGGCATTCAATTAATCTAATCGGGCATTCAGTTGACCTAACCGGCCATTTAATTAACCTAATCGGGCATTCAGTTGACCTAACTGGGCATTCAATTAACCTAACTGGGCATTCAGTTTACCTAACCGGGCATATATATATATATGTAGTGTTCAACATCCACCCCGGCAACGCCGGGTCGCTCCACTATTATTGAATACCCGGTTAGGTTCATTGAATGCCATGTTAGGTCATCTGTACGCCCTTGACGCTTGGTTAGGTTAAGTCGTGATATTTTCGTTGGCTTTAACGAAAATATCATGACTTAACCTAACCAATCGTCAAGGGTGTACAATTAACCTAACCGGGCATTCAATTAACGTACCCGGGCATTCAATTAATCTAATCGGGCATTCAGTTGACCTAACCGGCCATTTAATTAACCTAATCGGGCATCATTACTATTATAATTTAGCAAAAATGTGTCTGCCTGTCTGTCCGCAGAAAAAACTTTTACGTTTCTGAACCGATTTCGACCAAACTTCGTATGGTGGATGGGGGTGATGAGTAATGAACGAAAATATATGTGTGACCAACCCCTCCACCACCACCACCAATTACTGGGCCCGAGGGCCCCCAGCACCGCGATAAAACTATAGAAAAGAACGCAGCAATGAAAATCTTGAGCTTCACATCGTGTCAATATTTGTGAAGCTTAAGATTTTCATGACTATAGTTTTATTGACCAAATAATTGAACCCCCAGTAATTAGGGGCCTGCGACCCCCCAATTACTGTCGGTTCAATTATTTGGTCAATAAACTATAGAAAAGAACGCAGTCGTGAAAATCTTGAGCTTCACATCCGAGTTCATCGTATCAAGCAAGATTTGTGAAGTTTTAGATTTTCTGGCTGCGTTCTTTTCTGTAGTTTATTGACCGAATAATTGGTTCGCCAGTAATTGGAGGGCCACAGGCACCCCAATTACTGAGGCCCAAGGTGAGAGGAATGGGAACGATATCCAGATAAAGGGCTACTGATGTTCAAAATAAAATACGCCGTAGGCCCACAATTCGGTTTGGGTCGAAGGTCCAAGCACCGCAGATCTAGCAAAATCGGCGCGTAGCGCCGATATTTTGCTAGTATTTTCCTATTTTTAAAAAAAAATCAGCTCTTTTGTGAAGCTCAAGATTTTCATGGCTGCGTTCTTTTCTATAGTTTTATTGACCAAATAATTAAACCGACAGTAATTAAGGGGGCCCTGCGGTCCCCCAATTACTGGCAGCACCGCCCGTAGGGCCCTGTTTAGCTAATTCAGCCTTTTTTAGAGAGCCCCAAAAGTTTAATAAACACGGACAGACAGGCAGACAGACGGACAGATTGACAGACGGACAGACAGAATCATACACAACTTGCTTTTATATAGTAGAAAATATATAACGTGCAAAGCCTGTGTTTAAGTTAAAAGTACAGAGTAGAACTTGTCAGGTATTGAAAGAGTTCGTTAATCGTTAATTATTCATCAGTTGATGCTTGTAATATATTTCTCATTTACAGTAACTGTAATCGCCTGATTGATCAATCAAAATGTGGCCAGAATGAGAGGCACATAAGAGAATAAAGCCACAATAAGAAATGGATTCATTAGAGCGTAAGCTTTCGGCTTATCCTTCAACCCTCTTCCTTCGTACCTGATGAAGACCTAGAGAATAGGCCGAAAGGTTGTGCTTATAATAAATTATTCTTGTTAAGGTTTTATTTTCTTAATTTATCTTGTAATTAAGAATATTCACTTAACAAGAGACAGATAACTCATAAATTTAAATTCTTTAGTGGACAGTCTATAAAATTATCACGAATTTTCGCCAGACAAATAAACGAAAAGCTAAATATCGACCAGGATGGCCTTCAGTAGTAACAGGTGAACGCAAACAGTCCTTACTCGCCAGGTGAAGTCCACTCTACTGTAAGTATATAAGTCTTACATACGTACAGAAACTATCAGTGTGTCAAACTGAATAGTTCAACATCATTTCCTTAAACTGGGATATATACCTTAAACTGGACTGAGTATGGAACTATTATCCATATCCATGCGTTACATAGATGTGAACATAGATGTTCATCAAGCATTTCAATAACAGGCGACAGATTGACATAATAGTTTTACCATATAATATCATGGAGCGCAGGATACACTGACCTGTGATTCATGGAAAGTCATCTGAATTCAGCTAAATACGTAATTCTTCTTTGGAATTAGAATCATCTCTAAATACTCATATGTTCCAAGAAGATTGTGCCACATGCCACATCTCCCAGTGGAAGAGGTAAAAGGTGTCGAAGATCACCTACAAGCCCTTATTAATTGAACACATCGAGAAGTACTTTCATCGTCAACTGCAAAATTGGATGCCTCTTCCGCATCTGTGCTACAGCTCAAAGAGAAACTTTAACCGGACGTAGCCTACTATACTTAAACTACATCTTTACATTTTCAGAATGCACTTGCCAGCTGGTATATTTAACTCCTCATTGGTGAGTAGGCGAACGAGATTTAATATATATATATATATATATATATATATATACCAAAGAAAATATAGACAATTCGCCAATCGTAGCACTCTGGATGGTCGCAAATACGCTTCTGCGCATTAACCCCTCTATATATGATATAATCCGAATCATTGTACATCACCTCCGCATCATCGCATCATTGCACTCGCATTTTCCAGCCTTTTTGAGATTTTGGATGCTCATCAGACGTCTGGAATACGATAACGGCTTAGCGTCCCGTGCGATGCCTGACTCGCCATCTTCCGCCTTTTTATTGGCCTCAGATTAAATCCAGCCGAAAGACACCATGTGTTTAAAGTAACATAACTTTATAAGGCAATTTCCTTTCAGTCGGAAAGATGTGCCAAACTATGTTTTACTAAGCTTGCATAACGTACAATTTCATCCATAATTATGTACACCTTAATTAATGGATATGTCAAGTCTTAAGGTAAATACACTGTAAAATATTTTATATTATAATGGACCTCCGCATCATCGCACTCTTCGCTTCCTCGTACACTTCGACCGCCCCATTAGTGCGACGATTCGCGAGTTGTATATATATATATATATATATATATATATATATATATATATATATAATATATATATATACTGTGTGTGTGTGTGTGTGTGTGTGTGTATATATATATATATATATATATATATATATATATATATATATATATGCAGTAAAACCACAGAAAAACACGTGATTTTTTAATAAGCAAACAACCACAGGAAAAAGGAAAAGTAAACACGAAATCCGAGCGCTTTCGTGATATATTCACATCTTCAGGGACAAGAAGATGTCCCTGAAGATAACTCTGACAAATGGACGAAAAGGGCACTGGACGACTGTCCCGTTCTAACGGAATATTGATGCTGTTTTACACGTGTGTTTACACGTATGTCCAATGTAAAAGGAATCACATTGTTTACAACAAATTTTATGCATAATGCCTGAATTATTGGTCGGGCTATTTTTTACTATGATATTTTTCACAATATTGTCATATGAAAATGCTACATTAATATTCAAAAGTTTAAGTACATTAGCAATGCCTTAAAAGCTTGGGAAAACTGGAAGTACTAAAATATTCTTCGACAAAGTGCGAGGGTTATTATTCACACGAGAGAAAGTTCGTTTTGCCTTGTTGAGACAAGATTCCAAAGAGGCAGGTGGGTAACACAAATCACTTCCAATACTGTTGATTTTTTCTAATTCGGCATCCATGTATTCAGGACTGGCGATCCTAACAGCGGCGCGGAGAAACATTTGAAAAAAAATATGGCTTTCTTGATGGGGGTGTCATGTCCGGAGTAAAAGTGTACGTAGGACAAATTGTTTGTTTTTTCCATTAAATACTAACCTTAAAACCTGGGCTTTCCCTATGTACACGTACAATCCCGTTTTTGGATGTGCGTGTACATAGGGAAAGCCCAGGTTTTAAGTTTAGTATTTATTGGAGAAAAAAAATTTGTCCTATGTACACTTTTACTCCGGACATGACACCCCCATCAAGAAAGTCATATTTTCTTCAATGTTTCTCCGCGCTGTTAGGATCGCCAGTCCTGAATACATGGATGCCGAATTAGAAAAAATCAACAGTATTGGAAGTGATTTGTGTTACCCACCTGCCTTTTTGGAATCTTGTCTTAACAAGGCAAAACGAACTTTCTATCGTGTGAATAATAACCCTCGCGCTTTGTCGAAGAATATTTTAGTACTTCCATTTTTCCCAGGCTTTTTAGGTATTGCTAATGTACTTAAACTTTTGAATATTAATGTAGTATTTTCATATGACAATATTGTGAAAAATATCATAGTAAAAAATAGCCCTACCAGTAATTCAGGCATTATCTATAAAACTGGTTGTAAACAATGTGATTCCTTTTACATTGGACAGACGTTAGAACGGGACAGTCGTCCAGTGCCCTTTTCGTCCATTTGTCAGAGTTATCCCACTGTATTGATTGGAATAATGCTTCACTTTTTTTTTCACTCTAGCAACATTGTTAAGAGAAATATTCTTGAGTCTGCCATTATTCAACTTACAAATAATTTTAACATTAGCCAGGGTATTTTTTCGCTTGATCTTGTTGTTTTGAATTCGTTCAGAACGGATTTAGACAAGAGGAGCAAAGTGCTAAAACTCTGGTAGTTTTTCCTTATAAATTTGCATGCTCCTCCTACAATTTTTATTTTTCTATTTATTTATTTTTTTTTAACCTATATATAGTCTCGAACTTCTTATTTATTTCAATGTTCCTGAGGATGTCATTAGACGAAAGCGCTTGAGCACCATTCTGTTTCCCTTTCCTTCGTGGTTATTTTCATCAAATAAATAAATAAAAAAAAATACATACCGTGTGTATATATATATATATATATATATATATATATATATATATATATATATAATATATATATATATACAAAATAAGTATCATAATGATTTTTCCAAAATATTGAAAAGTGATATTATATAAAACTATTTATTTTTATTCTCTAAATTTCATTAAACATTTTTTTCTTATTTTGATTTTCTTTTTGGTTTTATATTTTTTTAAATGCCGATCAATTGTAAATTTTATTTTTAAAAACATTTAAAATTCCAAAAGATACTTTCCCCTTCATCGACTTATAAAAATTTAATATATTTCAAATTATAGTCTAATGCAAGTGCTTTTATTTACAAATTAAACATACTCGTATGTGTGTGTGTGTATATATATATATATTTGTATGTATGTATTTACATTCTTACGATCTCTTAAAAACTTTAATTTGGGCTTAAATAAAAAAGAAAATATATTGCCATTAAATATTAATCAATAATAGATAGATAGATAGATAGATAGATAGGTAGATTACGTTTTTCGTAAGGTAAACTAAAATAAAAATGACAAAATAGCGAAGTGAAACTTCCTCTTCGTTATTTTTTTATATATTTTTTTATAAAAGTGAATTTCCAAAAAATTGTAAGTCTGCAAAGTGATTATTTTCGAGCTACCAAAAACTATAATAAAAATAAAGTCAGTAAAACTGAACAAGTGAGAAGAGAAATTTATATTGGGAACTATCAAAATAGAAAGATATAATTAAAAGCAATAAAACCAGTAAGAGGTGAAAAAAAAAAAAATTGGAAAAAAAACCAGATATGTACGAGTCCATATTACAAAAATTGTCTTAAAAATTGTATTTACTTTTGATTTTCCTTTTCGCGATTGGAAATTTTTTCCTCATTAAAAGAAAAGTAATTAATGAAAATTCAATTAAAACTTCAAATTATATGAACTATCCTTTCGTATTTATAATTAAAATCCCATTAAAAAACCTATGCAGCCTTTATAGCATATAATATATATATATATATATATATATACAGGGGTTGGACAAAATAATATGAACACCTTGATAAATGGCGGTTTTTATTCTTAATATGGAGTTGGTCCTCCTTTAGCGGCAATAACAGCTGCAATGCGTCGGGGAATTGATTCATACAGCTTTTGGACAGTGGCTAGAGGAATCCTGAGCCATTCTTCGAGCAAACCCTGCTCCAGTTCCGCCAAAGACGCCGGCGGTGGGAATCGGCTTCTGACCTGCTGCTCCAACTGACACCACAGATGCTCGATAATGTTAAGATCCGGGGATTGTGGAGGCCAATCCAAGCGTTCTACGTCACTAACATGCTCTTCAAACCAGTTTTTAACGACCCCAGCGGTGTGGATTGGTGCATTATCATCCTGGAAGACGGCGCCGCCATTGGGAAACAGCGTTTGGACCATGGGATGGACCTGGTCAGCCAATATTGACAGTAGACCTGGGGGTTAACCCTACCATGCAGTACTACAGCTGGGCCAAGAGTATTCCACGATATTGCTGCCCAAACCATCACAGATCCGCCTCCATGCTTAACGGTTGGGGTCAGGCAGTCGGGGTCATAAGCATCTTTAGGCTGTCTCCAGACGTAAACTCGACCGGAACATGGAAATACCGTAAAGGAGGATTCGTCGGAGTAAACTACATTCTTCCACCGGTCCATTGACAAATTCTTATGGTCATTACACCATTTTCTGCGCCGCTCAATGTTGATGTGCGAAAGGAAGGGTTTGGCAATTGTAGCCCTCCCATGGTATCCAGCTCCATGGAGCTCGCGACGTACAGTTCTGGTCGATACCGGGCTTGCAAGATGCTGGTTAAGCTCTGCAGTCACTTTTGGAGCTGTGGTCTTATGGTTCTTTGTCACAATGCGCTTTAGCACCCGGCGGTCTCGATCACACAGCTTCTTCTTGCGTCCACTATTGCATTTGTCGGTGCTTGTCTTTCCATGGTTTTGGTATGCAGACATGACCATAGAGACAGTTCCTCTGGATACATTGAACATCTGAGCGGTTTTCGTCACCGATGCACCAGCCATCCACGCTCCGACAATTTGCCCTCTTTGGAAGTCTGACAGGTCTTTCATAACTGCTAATTCATAATTCACTCAGATCTGTAAAAACAACGTGAGGGTTATAACATGACGTATACACTCTCTGTTACGCATTTAAATAGGTTTGCCAGTCATTTGACCGTTTACTTTGTGTCTCAGCAGTCCGTAAAGATAACCAGTGAAATCGGCGGGTGTTCATATTATTTTGTCCAACCCCTGTGTATATATATATATATATTATATATATATATTATATATATATATACTGTAGAACCACTTAAGAGTTACAAGTTTTTCTTCTTTGAGAGAACCGTGCCTTTCTTTATGGTCATTAAAACTAATTTCGCGCAAAAATGTTCTTTCAAAAGAATTATTCACAAAATTTTTATTGTTAATTATACCTGCATTTTCTTAAATTTAAAAATTTCATATTTTTCTAACACACACACACACACACACACACACACACACATAATATATTATATATATATATATATAATATATAGTATAGTATAAAATACGAGGTAGCAAATGCCCCTACCCATTTTTCTTTCTTCTCTTTATACCGAAGATTACATAACATAAGGTAACATACATACAGTACGATAACATAATACAGGATGGGGCACGGGAACCAAGTGTTTTTGGAATAATCAGGAAGATATTTATTTTTGTAAAGAAAAATATTGGTAGAACAACATTCGTAAGAACATAGCATTTCATGTCATAATAATCATGTACCGAAAATTATATCTGGCATATGATGTCCTTGGCCGTCGACGCATTGTTGAAGGCGTTTACGAAAATTGGCCTCCACTCTTCCCAGCAGGTCTCTGTTGATTTGGATGATTTGTTGACGGATCGCTTCCTTCAATGCATCTAATGTACGGGGCTTGTCCTCGTAGACACGTGACTTGAGGTACCCCATAGAAAGAAGTCACATGTGGACAAGTCAGGGACCGAGGGGGCCATGCAATGTCACCAAATCTCGAAATGAGATGGTTGGGAAACAGGGGGCGAAGAACAGCCATTGACGCTCTGGCGGTGTGTGGCGTGGCCCCATCTTGCTGAAACCACAAATGTCGACGAGCAATACGCCCTTCTTCGTAACTCAGGGATGAAAAGGTGTTCACCATCTCAATGTAACGCCCAGATGTTATGGTAACGGTAACCCCATTTTGTTCGAAGAAATAGGGACCGATGACGCCAAACTTTCCCACCGCGCACCAAACTGTAACCTTAGGGCTATGCAGCGGTTTTTCATGGAGTTGTCGCGGATTTTCAGCAGCCCAATACCGACAGTTTTGATTGTTGACGGCCCCATTAGGTGGAAATGGGCTTCATCACTCATTACCACCATCATGTTTTCATTCTGCTCATAAAGTGCAAGCATTTCCTGTGCAAAATTCAGTCGTTGGGGGCAATCGTTTACATTCAATTCCTGCACCATCGCTAACTTGTATGGTGAAAATGTAATTCTTCATGCAAAATCCGTCTAACAGTACGATTGCTGATTCCGAGTGCAGCTGAATGTCTCCGAGCAGAGCGGCCTGGGCTTTGCAACATCGCTTGTCTGACCCTTTCAACGTTCTCTGGAGTACGCACAGTGCGTTGCGGCCCCTTCGGTTTTGTTTTCATTATTGAGCCTCCTGTTCGAAGATTGTTAACCCAACGTAAGATTGTGTCACGAGCGGGAACAGAGTCATTTCGATGAATGTTGAATCTGCGGCGAAACGCACGCTGAACTGCTGTCACTGACTCGCCACTCCTAACAAAATGATCATACGCGAACATGCGGTGTTCTAACGTCCACTGCTCCATGATAGCACCTGAAAGATAAAGGTGAGTGTTAGTTAAAGTTAAATGCTATGAACCCAGGAATGGAATGCTACCTACCGCACGCCCCTCCCATTCCTAATGGCCGATTACTAGCTATTCAAAAAACACTTGATTCCCGTGCCCCACCCTGTATAAGGCGAAAAATCAACTCGAAGCCACGAGGATCTATCGAGGTTATTCCTTCAAGAAACACAACAGTTTAAAATTAAGGATCAAGTAAAGATAATCCCTCCCAGGTCACACTAGTAAAGCAAATCCCTCCCAAAAATGACCAAGTAAAGATAATCCCTCCCAGAAAGTAAAGTAAAGTGAAGCAGTCTGACATAAGGATAAAAATAAGAGAATCTTTTTTAAAAAATGATTTATTTGAAAACAAAATTTATTAAAATTCATTTATTACAATGGATCAAGTAAAGATAAGCACCCCAACCTTTTTTAGTTAGCTTTATAAGGCTAACTAACGAAAATATCACGACTTAACCTAACCAATCGTTAGGTCAACTGTACGCCCTTGACGATTGGTTAGGTTAGGTCGTGATATTTTCGTTAGTTAGCCTTATAAAGCTAACTAAAAAAGGTTGGGGGTGCTTAACTTTACTTGATCCAAAGACTTTAATTAAAGCGGTATTGCGGTATTGCGGTAAAGCGGTATTACCAACTTTACCAAGTAAAGATGATCCCTCCCAAAAAATGATCAAGTAAAGATAGTCCCTCCTTTTTCTGTTGGGAGGGATTATCTTTACTTGATCCAAAATTAATTATTAAAGCAATCTCTGTTTAACTCGTAATGTTTCAAGTCATTTTTTTAATATATTAATAATAATGAGTTAACTTCCCACCGGGAGTAAATAGCAAGTAATATGAACACCGCGGGAGAAAGTCAAGTTAGTTCCCCTGCATGGACGACGATTAAAACGTAGTGGAAGTGTTTTAAAAGTTAAAAAAACAAGAAATAAAACCTATGAGCAAGGATTTTTGGCTCCCTTTGTATAACACGTAATTATTTATTTCTAGTTTTGCGTTTTATGTAATATCGTTTAAATCACAAAATATGCAAATAAACTTAACTAAACTACCGCGATGGAAGGAAAGAATTAATTGGCAGAAAAAAAAAATAGTTTAAAGTATATCTTATTTGACAGAACGTAATCGGAGTTCTCATTCCCATTCCCATTCTCATTCCCATTCCCGCAAGTGAGGATGCGCAAAGTGAGAAATCCACATTTGAGAATAAGTGTTTCTTCTTTCGAAAAAGAATGTTATCCTCATTCTCACTCGCAAAATGAAAGGGGAATGACATTGAGTGGAATTACACAAAAAACAGAAATAACACCATTTAACTAAATTATCATTTTTGAGGATCTTTAAACTTTTTAGAAAATCAAAGATTCCACGAAAATTGTTTGTAAAATTTCTAATATATATATTATATATATATTATATATATATATAATATACATATATATACATATACATATATATATATATATATATATAGATATATTATATACAGGGTGTCCCAAAAAAAACTATATACTCTTTATAGCATCATATATTTTAGAATTTAAAAAAAAAAAACAATATATCGTTATAGCAATTGCCAATGAAAGGTAAATTAGTAATCTAAGTGATCAAAATGTTATAGCCAGTTGTTTGCATATAAAATTTAATTAACTACGCCAAGTGCTCAAAATGTTCTCCGGCGGCATGAATGCACTTTTGAATGCGTCGACTAACTGATTCGCAGACATGACATGGACTAATGTGGATGCTGTGATGGTCCCGCACTTTTCCCTAATTGCATCCTTAAAGTGTTCGAGTGTTGCGGGTCTTGTACCATAAACTGCATCCTTCAGGTAGCCCCACAAGTAAAAATCAAGTGGAGTCAAGTCCGGTGAACGTGGAGGATACTCAACGCTTCCTCTTCGTTCTATCCAACGGTTAGGCAACGTTTCATCGAGGTACCTTCTGACATCACAATGATAATGAGGGGGGGGGCTTCATCTTGTTGAAAGTAAAAGTCGTCGTTTCCAAACAAATTCCGAACTGCAGGTATAATTTCTGTCCGCAGCATGTCGAGATATGCGGCACCGGTAACTGTCCCATTAAAGAAAAATGGTCCAACCAAACCCCTGGATGATAAACCACACCATGCTGTTAATCCTGGTAAATTAACATGTTTATCCACATAAACGTGTGGATTATCAAGTGACCAGTACCTGCAGTTGTGTCGATTTACTGTGCCATTCAGTTTGAAGGTAGCTTCATCAGACCACACGATTTTGTTGTATTGAAAGGGCATTCATGCCGCCGGAGAACATTTTGAGCACTTGGCGTAGTAAATTAAATTTTATATGCAAACAACTCGCTATAACATTTTGATCACTTAGATTACTAATTTACCTTTCATTGGCAATTGCTATAACAATATATTGTTTGGTTTTTTAAATTATAAAATATATGATGCTATAAAGAGTATATAGTTTTTTTTGGGACATCCTAATATATATATATAGGGTGGGTAAAATAAAATGACCCCTAAGAGGTGAACTGTCATATTAAAAAAAGTAAGGGGACTAGAGCTCCCAAACTTTATAGATGCTTACCTTAGTATTTTGTTTGTCTTAATTGAGAAGTTGCTCGATGTGTCCCCCTCCCTGCTCAACGCAGGTCTCCAAACGTGGACGCCACTGATCAAGACACCTGTTTACATATCGATGAGACACCTTCTCCCAGCCGAGCAGAATTCTTTCGCGTAGTTCATCTATATCTCTTATATTGGTACCAGGGATGTAAACTTTGGACTTCAGGGCTTTCCAAACACCATAATCTAGTGGTGAAAGATCGGGGCTACTATCCGGCCACATATTGGGTTTGATAAAATCTGGTGTTTCGTTCTCAAGGAATGTGACAGTTTGGCGTGCTCTGTGAGCAGAGGCTCCATCTTGTTGGAAAGTATATCTTTCACAGCTAATTCGTCGAATATCAGTTAAATAGAGTGAAAGATATACTGTCCAACAAGATAGAGCCCCTGCTCACAGAACACGCCAAACTGTCACATTCCTTGAGAACGAAACACCGGATTTTATTGAACCCAATATGTGGCCGGCTAGTAGTCCCGATCTTTCACCACTAGAGTATGGTGTTTGGGAAACCCTGAAGTCCAAAGTTTACATCACTGGTACCAATATAAGAGACATAGATGAACTACGCGAAAGAATTCTGCTCGGCTGGGAGAAGGTGTCTCAATGATATGCAAACAGGTGTATTAATCAGTGGCGTCCACGTTTGGAGGCCTTCGTTGAGCAGGAATAGGGATACATCGAGCAACTTCTCAATTAAGACGAACAACATGCTAAGGTAAGCATCTATGAAGTTTGGGAGCTATAATCCCCTTACTTTTTTTAATATGACAGTTTATCTCTAAGGGGTTACTTTTTTAACCCACTCATTTACATACTTTTAATATATATATATTAGCCCCTCCCGAAAAGAAATTCTGGCTACGCCCCTGTGTGTATATATATATATATATATGTACAGGGTGGGCGGAAAGTAGCTCCCTATTTTGGATTGGTAAAAAAATACGTATATTATCCATTTATTTCAGAAGAAATAATATGAAAAGGTAGCATACATGGTAGGTTTTCTCTAAAATTCAATGTGGGCTCCAACTCTTTCCACAAGCTTCTGGAGCCGCCCAGGAATGGCGTCCACTGACTTTAGCAGGAACTCCGGCGGGATGGAGGACATGACTTCCCGAATTCGGTCCTCCAGTTTCTTCCAATGTCCTCGGTTTGGTGCGGTAGACTTCTTCCTTTACCCACCCCCAAAGAAGAAGTCGCACGGTGTCAAGTCGGGCTCCTGGCTGGCCATTGATGTGGACCACGACGACCCATCCAACGCCCAGGGAAGTGGGCATCCAGCCACTCACGGACAACAAGAGCGAAGTGCGGAGGGGCGCCATCTTGCATAAATATCAGATCGTCGATGTTCTCCCATGTGCTGACAACCGGCCAGACCTCGTTTCGCAACATAGCAAGGTACCGCTCAGCATTCATGGTGTTGCGCAGAAGGAACGGCCCACAACCTGATCTGAGGTCATACCACACCACACCGTTACACTGAACCGATTCTGCCGTTTTTCAGCGGTAACCGTGCGACTTCTTTCTTTGGGGGTGGGTAAAGGAAGAAGTCTACCGCACCAAACCGAGGACATTGGAAGAACTGGAGGACCGAATTCGGGAAGTCATGTCCTCCATCCCGCCGGAGTTCCTGCTAAAGTCAGTGGACGCCATTCCTGGGCGGCTCCAGAAGCTGGTGGAAAGAGTTGGAGCCCACATTGAATTTTAGAGAAAACCTACCATGTATGCCTACCTTTTCATATTATTTCTTCTGAATAAATGGATAATATACGTATTTTTTTACCAATCCAAAATAGGGAGCTACTTTCCGCCCACCCTGTATATATATATATATATATTATATATATATATATATATATATATATATATATATAATATATATTATAATATAAATGTTTTAATCCTTTTTTGTTATGATAATTTTAATTACATTGGAATAATAGTTTGACAAATGTAACGATATCATATATGAACTTTGGTAATATGGAAATTATTTAAACATACATGCCTGTATAAACGGAAAATTCGACGTTGCAAACACTTAGTTTTTTTTGGTTCAATCTTTGTAGAGCAAACCTGAGGTGATATGAATGTGTCTGTGATTATAAAAACATGTGTATTTGTTTTGCTTTGGGGAGGAAACGCAAGTTGTTGGTGCATTTTGCGCCTCAAGAATCATGTACGGAGACTGATAGTAATTACGCTCTAATTAATGTTACGCGTAACTCCTACATAACATATTCATATTTTTTTGTCAGTAGCTCTGGCGTAACTTACGTGTAACTTTACTTACCATAACTTTGCCCCGTAACGTTGCTATCATTTTTTTGTTAGTAATTTTATGTAACTTTTGCATGTGTAACTTTCTCATAACAAACTTACTTTAAACAAATAATATTTTCAAAGGAAAACAAACACATGAAGTGGTAAAAAGAAATTCTATAGGACCTATAGATACGTACAGTCTTGAAGAATATATATATAATAATATATATAATATATATATATATATATATATATATATATATATATATATGTGTGTGTGTGTGTGTGTGTTGTGTGTGTGTGTGTATATATATATATATATATAATATATATATTATATATATATATATATATATATATATATATATATACCTTGCGGTAAAAATTGCGTTGAACATTAAAAACGCGTTTAAACACACATTTTACCCCTTTATTTTAACACCTTCAGGGCTACATACGTTTCGTCTGCGAGTTACTTAATTTTGAACAGTTTTAGAGACTTAAGAAGTCAGATATAATGTTTGATTATGATCTACATATGATTTTAAGTTAAATGAAAAGCAGAATATTACATACAATTCAGAAACGAGACAAACGCGCATGCGCGGAGGGAACAGCTCTCAATAGTACATCCGAAGATATTTTTATTCAGAATAAAGATATAATATAGACGCTTCATTAATGTAAAAAACCATATCATGTAATGAATATTCAGAAATACATTTCATACACTTCTTTTAGCACCATTATTTTTGTCTTACGTCAGACCCCTAAACAGTAACACGGGTTTATAATTACATTTCATTGCAAAACATAAGCATGAAAACGTGTTAGCAGTTACCTTATTTTAATTAGAATCTAAATCGTATAACGGTATGTTATATACTCTGTATATTATGCAAAACAAGTAGGGGATTTATAAGTTATATTTATCTGGAAGAATTCATATAATTCTCATTGTAAAAATGGTCGGACAAAGTTACGCAATAAGAGGAAAACACAAGAACAAAAGTTACGGAATTGTTACGGAACGAAATATTGGATAAGGGTCTTACTTCTTTAACACCAAAAAGTTACGGAACGAAATAGAAGAAAAAGATTCTTACTTTTGTTAAAGCTGAGAAGGTTACGCTAATGTTGCACATTGAATGTAGTGTTACAAAAATTATGTAAAAATGTGTAACTGACGTACAACTTTTTAGGAGTTAGGAGTGGCTGCAATGCAGACTGACGAAAATGGAATGAATAACGAATACGGATTTGGATATTTTTTGGAGTATGATAACAGACAGTATTGTTTCTTTTGATGGTAGTGAACTACGTACGGAGGCCTCGTTATTAAACTGACCCCCTATTTATTCGGCAGTGCTGCTGCGAGGTGTTCGTACCCTGAAATGGGGTTATGGGCGGAATGATATGTCTGTAAAAAATATGTAACTTTTCATCTTATTTCCAATTAAGCTGTGATTGCTATTGTCTTGAGTGTTGAATTGTTATTATTAACTTTGGTTAACCTTGGTTTTACTTCCGCCCGAATTGTTCATTTTGACGAAGGTCAAGCTTGTCACTCCACCTTAGATCTACAGTCTAACGTAGAATCCGAACCATGCCCAGCGTCTTAACCACTAGGCTACCCAGGGGTACACATTTATCTACCAACCAATTTCTTTATTGTGTGGAAGGATAAACAGCCTGGTTTTGCTGCGCACCGCCTTCCGTCACCGGGTCTCGATCCAGGGGCCGATGGATTCATAGTCAGTGACGCTAACCACTACACCACCAAGGCGCATATATACACGAGGTCTGTTTAAAACGTATCCGGACAGGATATTTATTTTTAGAACAAGGTCAAGCTTGGAGTTGTGACTGTGCTAAACATGTCTCTGTATGTCGAGACAAGTTGAGTGATTGAGTTGTACTTCATTGTGCAGCGTCAGTCTATTGTGGTGAGCCGATAAAGTTAAACGTGTTTTGTTTCGCGGTGACTTCTTCATGTTACTTGGTTTTTTTTTTACTGTGAAGATGTTGTACACCATGAATATGTTCCACAGGGACAAACAATCAACAAGGAATTTTACAGTGAAGTTTTGAGACGTCTACGTGAAGCAGTTCGGAGGAAACGGCCGCAGAAGTGGGAGTCCGGAGACTGGATGCTTCATCACGATAACGTGCCATCTCACTCTTCGCAACTTGTCCAGCAATTTTTGGCCAAAAATGCTATCCCCCAAGTACAACAGCATCCATATTTGCCAGATTTGGCACCATGCGACTTTTTCTGGTTTCCGAAACTCAAAAAATCCCTGAAAGGACAGCGATTCGATGATGTTGAGACCATTAAAAGAAATTCGACGGAACAGCTTTTGGCCATTCCGAAAAGTGCTTTCGAAAATTTTTTTCAACAGTAGCAGGATCGTTGGGCAAAGTGTGTGGCTTTAAAAGAAGCGTACTTTGAGGGAGATTAAGCCCCAAACCCTGTAAGTACCATATTCTGTCTATAATCGCATCAGTCCGGATACCTTTTGAACAGACCTTGTGTGTAAGCGGGGCATGCGCCGCCTACCCAGTTAAAAGTCAAATTACAAAAGTCAGTATATTACCACAGTAATCGAAAATTAATATAAAGTTATGATGCTTGTATAAAATATATATATATATATATATATATATATATATATATATATATATATATATATATATATATATATATATCAAACAACCTTCCTTGATGTTTATAATAATAACTGCGGATATAGTTGCAGATATTAAAGACCGTATCGTATCGTGCTTCACGGACGACACAAAGCCATGCAAGGAAATATCGGGTGAAGGTAACATAAAATTAAAAAAAGACATTGAAACACTATTCAAGTGGGCGAGGACAACAATATGAAGTTCAAAGAAGAGAATTTCCATCTCATAAGACATAGTAGCAACAAGGAGCTACAGAATAAAGGGTACAAAACACTGCAAGACAAACAGATAACACCATACCCACAAGTCAGGGATCTTATAGTAATAATGACATCGGATGTAGAATTCAGGACACACTATGACATTATAACCATAACAGCTGATAAAATAATTGGAATTATTTGGGGAGTGGGGGGTTAATAGCAGAAAAGCAAATATCATGCTAAAAATGGAAGAATTTAGTCCAACTAATAACTGAGCATTGCTCAGTACTCAGAAGCCTATACAGAAAACTAGATATTGTAAACATAGACGATATACAAAAGACTTTTACGTCTAAGATAGAGGAAACGAAAGACGAAGGCTACTGGTAATGACTACAATCTTTGAAACTCTTCTACTTGGAACGAAGATGTGAGCGATAGACAATAATATACAGTCACCCGCATATGCAATGTTCTTCGCCTCACAGCGACTCCGTACATGTGGCAAAGCGCAGCGACAGTCAAGGTACCCCAACTGGGGGAAGGTGGGGTGGAGGAGGGAACAACCAAGTGCAACATTATATAACATTGACATACAGGTAAGGCACCATTCAAAAATTACGTAACGCTATTTTTGCTAAAACCTGACAACCCCCGCCCTGTAACGTTCCGTAACGTGTTGGGTGTGGGTAGGGTAAGTGTTATATAACATCTTAGGGGGTGCCTGGTCTAGCGTTATAGAACGTTCCTGGGGGATCTGGGGTGTCAAGTTTTAGCAAAAATAGTGTTACGTAATTTTTGAACGGCTCCTAATTATAATGTAATATCTGTGTTCGTAAATATAAACGATTAATATGACCGTGAACAGCGTTGAACTCAATGTTTACTAGTCTTATACAGTAATAAGGTTCCATTATGATTACTGCAAGTCTATATGAACAGATACCACAATACAACTTTTTATATACTAGTGAATTTGAACCAAAAATAGACATTACACAACCATCCTTCCCCACCCACCAGTCTCGTGTATATTAAATCATTATGTAACAATACTAATAAAGCTGTTTGTAGCGTCCGTGTGCAGCCTTAAACCTTTACTAACTTACGAATCACACGATTATATATCGGGTGGGCAAAAAAAAAAGGGAGACCTCGAACTTTGGCTGTAAAATCCAAAGTTATGGTCAGATTTCAATATTTTTTTTCACACCCTACAACTAAGTAAATTTCATATACGGTGAGCGGATTTCAAAGAAAACTAATGAAAATTACAAATTTATCGAACATTTCTTTATGCCACTGGAAATTCTCCATTTACACTACAACTGCATTGTACAGTATGTGCAGATAAAAAGTTACAAAGTACTCACATATGGTGCTACTTTGATGTTAAAAAAACTGCTCGATATGTTTACCACAAACTTCTACAACTTTTTCAGTCTAGGACGGAACTCATCTGTGGCTTTATTGATTTGTTCTTGTGGTAGCTCATCCCATTTTTTCAGAAGAAGCTGTCGTAAGTGAGCGACATTTCTTACTTTGACCTGATAAAGTCTCTGTGACAAATTTTCCCAAAGGCCGTAATCGACAGGATTTAAATCAGGACTGTTTGATGGCCAAATTTAATACCGCTACCTGGTATTCTTTTGATATCTCCTGTTTTATCGATTTTCTTAAGAAGCTTGTCCAAACCTCCTGCAGTTGGCTTACGTTAATTAAAATCGCCTTAATTATCAACTTGAACCTATGATTAGCAAGATTTTTCTGGAATATTCGTCATAAGTCCAATTTCTCAGCTAAAATGCTAAAAGATGGCATACAAACCATAAAACTACCTAGTACTAACATACTAAAATTTCATGTTCTATGTACTGTATTTGCCGAGATATGAAGGATTTAAAAGGTCTCCCTTTTTTTCCGACCCGACAATGCAGTAGTAGTGTAAATGGAGAATTTCCAGTGGCATAGAGAAATGTTCAATAAATCCGTAATTTTCATTAGTTTTCTTTGATAATCCGCTCACCGTATATAAAATTTACTTAGTTGTAGGGTGTGAAAAAAATATTGAAATCTAACCATAACTTTGGATTTTACAGCCAAAGTTCGAGGTCTCCCTTTTTTTTTTCGCCCACCTGATATATATGTATTGACACTGAGCGAGAAAAAGATTGAGACAGTGTGAGAGAGAGCGAGGTAGAGGGACAGAGAGAGTTAGTGGGAAATGGCTTATCAATTGTTACACAAAGAACTTGTTAACAGTTTCGATCTGAATAACAGTAACTGATTATCAAAATCACTTAAGAATAATCCACGGTTATACTAGCATAAACATATTTATATATACTTATAAATTCATACAATATTATATTAATGTTTGTGAAATGACGTTGATGGGCCAAACCGTAGTGTTGACGTGGTTACTTGCTGTCGCCGTCCAGGAGAGACTACATATGGGCGTGTTAGTGGAGACCATAAGGTGACGGTTGCATGAAGCAGGATATCACCACCGGTTTGTGGCTGATGCCTATTATATTAATAGTGTTTTCCAGATTGTATTTGTATTATCAATGTGGAGAGAATGATTTAATCACGATGGGCAGATAAACCCATTAATGTTTTCCAGATTTCTTGTTGCATTATCAATGTGGAATATTATTAGATCTCTATATATATATATATATATATATATATATATATATATATATATATATATATATATATATATAATAAAACACCAATTCTTTATTACAACAAATATGCAATGGTTGAGAACTTTTTACTAAATAGTTTATCATACAAAATGCTCACAATTTGCCATAGATTAACATAAATGGCACAGCTATACCCAGTTCATAGTTAGTATTTGTCCATCCCCCATTATTGTCTATTACATCTTGTAATCTGTGTGGCATAGATGCAGCATGGTTATGTATGATGTGTGGATTCCTTCGGAACATCTCCCACTCAGCCATAATGTGATCCAGCAGTTGGTAGCTGGTCCGCTCCTGCCCAGGCTCCCACGAGTTCATCACATTCCCCCACACGTTCTCAATGGGGTTGAGATCACACCCCTTACTAGGCCAGGCCAGAAGTTCTAGATTTCGCTGCTCCTCGAACCACCTTCTAACAATCCTGGCCGTGTGGATGGGAGAGTTGTCCAGCAAATGGATTTTAAATATTAAAAGTAGAATTATATCTCATCCATACGCTTCATCAGTAATCCACTATTCGAGATAGGTTTTAACCCCTATGTATTAGGGGTTTCTCTCAGCTAAATGTAATTTAGCGCCGTTATACAAATAATACAGTCTGCAGTTATCCAGAATAAAATCCTAAAGTGTTGTCATACTACTGAAAGAGTTAAAGAACAATTTTATGACCATTATTCGTCCCATGTAAATGTGGAAACCGGACATACAAATGTGTGTAATACATAAATCTTACTCTAGTAATAGTATAATATTCTATAACACACAAATACAACATACCTGCATAAAGATAATCTGCTCAGGATAGGGCAAGGCATACGCGCGTACAGAAGGCAGCATCACCTCCTCCATGATCTCTATATATTGATCTGCCGTAAACCTCCCGTGGATCGCAGTCAGCTCTCCTAGTCCTTGCAGGTGTATCCATCCCCACACATTCGCCGTCACGTGCCCACTCCGTGCCACTTCGTAAATATTTTGGCGGGCATATCTCGTGTTGTCCTGCCGCCAACACCGAAGACAGCCGTGAGTTGTAGACTCAAACGTCTTCTCATCAGAGAAGATAACTCTGCTCCAGTATGCGAGATCATCATTTATGTGCTGGCGAGCAAACGAGAGCCTGGCCTGACGATGTTGTTCTCGATCCTCTCTTTTTTGGCAGGAGTACGGTGGTGATATCCTACTTCATGCAACCGTCTCCTTACGGTGTCCACTGACACGCCCATATGTGGTGTCTCCCGGATGGCGACTGCGTTGTTGATAGGATCGTTCTGCACTTCGTTGATTATTCTCCGGTCTTCTTCCGGGGTGGTCTTTCTTGGTGCCCCACACTTAGGACGATCTAGCAGACTCCCAGTCTCCTGCCACCTCTGCACCCAGCGTCGAACAGTAGGCTTCGAAATTCCCAGTTCCATGGCTATGTCAGCCACAGAGAGGCCTGCTTCCCGCATACCAATTATCCGGCCTCGCTGTGCAATTTTATCTTGAGCTGGATTCATTTTCAGAGTCGGTGTTCGTCATACGGTGTAGAAATATGTTTTTGTTTTTTTTGTTTTTTAAGTTGCTGCAATCCTGCTGGATTATTAACACCATTTTTTTTTTTTTTACCTCCCCGAAGGAAGATTGCAAAATTTTATTTCTATTTTTCCATAAAAGTCGTAGAAATATGGTATGAACATAGATCATGCCAGTAACCATGTCAACACCTCGGTTTGGCCCATCAACGTCATTTCACAAACATTAGTATAATATTGTACGAGTTTATAAGTATATATACTGTAAACCAGGTTAATTTCGCGGCAGCAAATTTTCGCTCTTTCATATCCTTGGACGAGTTTGCGGAATCATAATTTCGCGGTCAACAGTTGCTAGTTATAATCTTACAGATTAAAATGAAGTCATGAATGACAACATTTATTCTGGACTGTGATTGGTCGAGGTTGAGGTCGTATATCAAGGTAAGTTTTACCTCTTGGTACGCGGATAAAGTTTCAGCAGCATTCAACGTAAATGAATCTCTGGTAAGATAGATTTGAAGTTCTCCACACTGAAACCTATTCATGCTAAATGGATTGTCTCTGCACAGGATAACCTATACAAAATGAGGGAGACCATTCGGAAGGGTTGGGAAATTAGCGGCATTCATGACATTCTTGTTATATAGTAATAATACAGTATCATTTAAAATGTTTTTACTGCTTTTACTTTACAATGTTTTATTACAATATATTGAATTTACTTTTCAAATAAAGTATTTTAATGATCTAAGTTTTATTTTCTTACTATCTTCCAAAGATTAGTTTAAATTGTCAAATTTTCGCCTGCTGGATATTTTCGCCTGCTGTATATTTTCGCGTAAACTATAGCCTACGCGAAAAGCGCGAAAATTTCCTGCAGGCGCACATTTCGTAGTCACTAGTATATAAAACGTTCTATTGTAGTAGCTGTTCATATAGATTTGCAGTAATCATAATGGAACCTTATTATTGTATAAGACTAGTAAACTACAATGTAGTTCACGATCATATTAATTGTTTATCTTTATGAACACAAACATTACATTATAATTACCTGTATGTCAATGACTGCACATTCAATTGTCCTTTAGATATATATGTCTATGTTATATGTTGTTGGACTCGGTTGTCCCCCCTCCACCCCACCTTCCCCCAGTTGGGGCACCTTGACTAACACTGCGACGTTTCCACATGTACGGAGTCGCCTGTGAGGCGAGGAACATTACATATGCGGGCAACTGTACATGTGGAAAATATTCGAAAGATATATCCTTGTACATATTAATTGTATCACGTAGACAAATTACATTGTACAACAATGAAAAAAAAACCGGAAATGAGATCGTCATTTTTATGGCTAATTATATGCCTAGATTGCGAAAATAACACTCATTTATTTGTATCACCCACCGATTTTATGAAAATTACCTTATTTCATTGTATCATTTTGAGAACCACTGGTTCTCTGAACTCATCTTCTACATTTTGTTCAGTCATTAATCGTTTAAAACAAATTTGTCAGCCATATTTTATCATAAATCGGTGCTATAAGTGAGTATTATTGAATAACAGCTATCAAATTACACTGCCCAACAAAAAAACATTTTTTTGCTGGTGATTTAATTCTAAGACCTGTTTCTGGATAATATTGATGTGCTGATTTCAAAATTCACCTTAGATTTTGTCCATCACATCAGGTTTTCGTGCAATGTGCAATGCAATATGCCTATTTTGGGTGATCCAAAGTGATGATTTTTGAGACCTGTTAACAGCTGTTTTGCTGTTAAAATTTTATCTGTGGAATACGCAAATCTATACATTAAATCTAAAGGTCATGTACAACATATTAAAATCTTGGGTATCTGTGATTTCCCCAGGTGTGAGCGTGACGTCATGATCATGGATTCATTTTTTGCTTATTTAAACACTTTTAATCACTTTATGTGTCAATATTACCATTGTATATTAAAGTTCACTCCCTGCACAATTGTTTACTTTTCCATGCTGATTCTGAGTATGTAAAAACTTATTTTTTGAAAAGAAAAAAAATTGGGTATAACCCTGCCAAAATGCGATATCTCCGTATTTGATTGCTCGAAAACCTGACGTGATAGGCAAAAACTAAGGTGATTTTTTAAATCAGCACACCAAAGTTACCTAAAAACAGATGTTAGAATTAAATCAGCAAAATTGGTGTTGGGCAGTGTTATGTATATTTCACCGACAACATCTATATTGGGTGAAATTGCAAATTGATCTATCATTTTCTTATTTTACAGGTTTTTATTGTTATGCTACAATGCCTAGAGAGTGCAAAAATTCGCCAGACAGTTTTTGTTATAATTGTGGGACATTAACGTTAAAACAGTATAAAAGGAAGTTGACTTCTCATGTGAAAAAGCTTTATGAATTATACTTCGCATGCAAAGTTGGTGATCAGGACAAGCACTGGGCACCTCATATCTGCTGTGTGAGCTGTACAAGCTCGTTATCTGCATGGTTCAAAGGCACCGGTCCTGGTCTGGGATTCGGTGTCCCAATGGTATGGAGAGAGCTGCTGGACCATTCAACTGGTTGCTATTTCTGCTTAACGAACATCACAGGTTTGAATCTTTAATTTTTCTGAATATACGTCAAATTTTGTGTTTTTAGCACATTTTAGCATATCCTGCTCTGCATAATGTATTACACAATTATGCTATCTTAAGTAGTCATCAATGTCTGTCTCACATTACAGGTTGCAACAGAAAAGGGGAAAAGGCTATAGTCTACCCAAATCTTCGTTTTGCTATGCGTCCTGTGGAACATTTTACAGATATACCCATCCCTCATCCTCCAGCTGAAATGCCGACTGATAACACAGACTCTGACAAATCGGAATCGAATCGGTGTCCGGCGAATTTGTCTACAACAATTTGTCTAAAGATACAATTCATCCACAACAATTTGTCTACAACAATTTATCTACAACAATTAGTCTACAGATACAATTTAACTACAATAATTTGTCTACAGATACAATTTGTCTAGAGAAACTATTACTAATATTATTTAAAAAAATGACGATTGGTTAGGTTAAGTCGTGATATTTTCGTGTTTTAACAGTTTTTAACAGTTTTTAACAGTTTTTCGTATGTTTTTTAAATAATATTAGTAATAGTTTCTCTAAACAAATTGTATCTGTAGACAAATTATTGTAGAATTGTTGTAGACAAATTGTTGTAGATGAATTGTATCTTTAGACAAATTGTTGTAGACAAATTCGCCTAAAAGCATCGGAATCGGACGGCGAATGCTAAGAAGCTCAAGTCGAGTCCAAGAAAGAACAACATCTCATCATGCAGCCTGAACTCAATGATTTGGTCCTTGATTTAATACTTACCAAGCAACAAAGTGAACTGCTGGCCTCACGTCTACAAGAATGGAATCTGCTGGCGGAAGACGCACGAATTACAGCATTCTGAAAGCGCTCCTTGGATTTGCAGGAATATTTCACAACGAAAAACAGTCTTTGTTATTGCATTGATATACATGGTCTGTTCGATGCTCTGGTTTTGTGCTATGAACCGAATCAGTGGAGATTGTTCATTGATGTATCTTTGTACAGTGTTAATGGTGTACTGCTACACAATGGGAACACAATGCCTTCTGTTCCGATCGCTCATTCAGTCGTCTTGAGAGAAACGTATGACAATGTTGCTTTTATTCTGGACTGTATAAAATACAATGAACATGAATGGCTTATCTGCGCAGATTTGAAGGTTGTGGCTATTCTCAATGGATTGCAAACTGGCTATACGAAATATATGTGTTTCCTATGCAAGTGGGATAGCCGAGCAAGGTCTGAACACTACACACGCTCAATATGGCCGCCGCGAGACAATTCCTCACCTGGATCTCACAATGTTATTCACGAACCACTAGTACGAAAGGAAAAGGTTATCTTGCCGCCACTTCACATAAAACTAGGGCTGATGAAACAATTTGCAAAGACGTTGAAACAGGATAAGCCTGCCTTCAAATATCTAAAGGAAAAATTCCCAAAAATAAGTGATGCCAAGATTAAAGAAGGCATATTCGTCGGCCCTCAAATTCACCAACTCATGCTAGACGAACACTTTGAAGCGGTGATGGATGAGGTTGAGTTGGCAGCCTGGCGTGCATTCAAAAACGTGTGTAGCGGTCTACTAGGAAAGGCTAAATACGACAACTATGCTGCACTTGTGGACCAACTTATCAACTCATACCAACGTCTCGGATGTAAGATGTCATTGAAAATTCATTTTTTGCATTCGCATCTCTCATTCTTTCCGGAAAACGCATCTGCTGTTAGCGACGAACACGGGGAGAGATTTCACCAGGATATAGCCACAATGGAGAGCCGATACAAAGGGAAGTGGAGTCCTGCTATGCTGGCCGATTTCTGCTGGAATTTAAAGCGTGACCAACCAGAAGCATCACACAAACACCAGCATAAATACAAACAATGAGTTGAAAACAGTATAATACGAGAGTTTTATGTTAATTTTGTGCATATATGTTGAAGTATAGCAATAATTAAACTGTTCCATATGATAAAGCCTATCTGTTTATCAATATATTCTTATTTTTTGGTATGAAGATTTTAAGCAGTCATTACAAAAAAACGTGACGTGATAGAAAAAAACTATTTTCAGATTTGGAATCAGCACACTCGAAATATTAAGAATGACCAAATGTTATTCCCGTTTTTTTTCTGAACCGAAAATTTGTTGTACAGTGTTATTAAGTATATTCAGTTTTAAGACTAAATGTATTCTAGCAGTGATGCTATGCTCCAAGTAGTGTTTTGTCATACAGAGCGTGGGCACCAGCTACTAATTAACGATAAGTTCGACTGTGCATGCACAGTTGCACACTTACAGCCAGTCGACGACAAATTCCACGAGACCAGCTTCAGTGCCCGTCCGATTTTCATACTAGCAGAACATTAAGTATCAAGGTGGGTCATGGAGATGATTCTCCGTAAGCGTTCTAAAATAATTACCTTGGCTGACCACACTTCAAAAAGCCAGAGGAAGATCGCGAAAATTTGTGATGTTAATCAGAGCAATGTCCAGAATCTTGAAGAAACTTGAATCATCTGGGAGCACATCATCCAAACGAAGAGGCAGATGTGGAAGAAAACGAAAAACATCCTCTCCTGATGATCGATTTCTTCTCCGTCAAAGTAAAAAGGATCCTAGGAAATCCAGCGATGCCTTAGGAAAAGATCTTTCTGCCGTTGGAGTAACAGCTAGCTCAAGCACTGTCCGCCGCCGCTTGATTGCTAGTGGAAGATTCGCGAGAAGACCAATAACAAATCAACTCCTAACGCTTCAAATGAAAAAGAAAAGGTTAAATTGAGCTAAAAAGTACAAAAACATGACAAAAGAAGAGTGGCGCGGGTAATATTTTCAGATGAATCATTTTTTTTGTGCAAGGGCAGCGAAGTCAGCACGTGCGTCGGTCGGTGAGTAAACCACTGAGTGTGTCGTGTGGATCAATGTGTAAAATATCCTCAAAAGATGATTATGGCATCGGTTCGCAAAATCCTGTCGAAGGAATAATGAGATCTCAATATATTGAAAGAAATTTGATTCCCAAATTGACGAAGAGGTTTCCGAATGGGGATAGTGTTTTCAGCAAGACTTAGCGTCATGTCACTCTTCAAAAGTTGTGACCAGGTTTTTCAGGTTTTTCAAAGAAAACAACATTCAGGTGTTAGATTGGCGTGGGAACTCTCCTGATTTAAACCCAATTGAGAATCTGTGGGCTATTGTGAAATCAGAGCTTAGCTAAAAAAAAAGATTGTATGACAATGACGAAGCGATGCAGGTAATGACTGCAATGTGGTACAGAGATGAACAGATTGCAACAGACTGTGTTCACTCAGTAGATTCAATGCCAAACCATGTTCAACAGAGATAAAAAGTGTGGTAGTCATATCATATACTAGAATTACAATTGTCATTGTTAAGATGTTAATAAAAATTTAATATATTCATATTATTATCTTTTATCCCGTTTTCCTTGTTGATGTAATTAATATGCACAAGGATGCATGTTCCTAGCTTTAGAAATGAAATAAACACACAATGGAATGAGAGAACAGGTAGATTCTGTACTATCCCAGTTGCGGTGGAACAGAAGACTATGAAAATGAAGCTGCAAAGTATTCTTAGAATACGAGGCCCAAAGCATTTTTACGCGCAGCCAAAGGAATTGAGGAACCTCCGGTATACCAACCTGAATAATTTCAAAAATCATCTCGACACGTTCCTATGTAAAGTATCTAACCAGTCATGTATAGCTGGCTATAGGGGCAGTATAAGAGTAGAAAGTAACTCTCTTCGACATCATATCTCTCAAACAAGGCGGATGCTGCAGAGGGACCAAAACACAGGTTGACCCTGAAGCCATAAAAATATTATTTATATATATATATATATATATATATATATATATATATATATATATATATAAGTACCCTCGGTCACGCGGGAGACCGGGGGTCAATTACCCACCAGGTAGGCGCAAAGTTTTTGCCTACCTATGTGATATGGAGTGCTTGGCTATATAAGATGGAGAACTCAACCCAGCAACTCTCTCCTACATCATTCCGGGTCTAGAATGGGGCCATCAGCTTGACCTCCGTGCGAAGAGAGACCGACGCACGGAACAACTACAAGGTTACACGGTACATACATATATATATACAGACATTCATATACACAAAGAATCGAATGTTTGATTCTCTTATCTCTATAATTACAAAATATTGTAAGAGTCTACATATATGTCGTAACCATCATAAATACTAATTTATTTAATAAAAAAATAAAAAACAATAATTATATAAATTTCAGTATTAAAAATTTCCATAAAAAAAATTAAAGGAAGCATTTTACGACCAAACTTTAAAAAAAAATCTTCATTTTTTTTGTTTATCTTTTTTTTTTTAATTTTATTTGTATTTCATTTCCTTTGATATTATCTATTTTTATTTTGTTTTATTTGATTGTTTACAGTTTTATTTACGTTATTTTATCTTTTTATTTCTTTATTTTTTTTCAATAAGCGATTATCAAAATATCTTTATTTAGTAATATTGAATTTGCATAAAATTCCTCTTTCATAAACAAAAATATTTCCGCTAAGAAATAGTATATTAAAACTTAATTTTAATGACTCTTTGGGAATTATATATATATATATATATATATATATATATATATATATAGAGAGAGAGAGAGAGAGAGAGAGAGAGAGAGAGAGAGATACTTTAAAAATTTGAATTGTTAAAAATGATTTTATAAATGAAGTAAATATAAAAATCAATTCATTTTCTACATTTTTAATGTGTTACTAATTTAAAGAGCAGTATAATTTAGAATTAAATATTACGTTCAAATGCCAATAACAATAAGTAGATACATAACTGTATACCATCTCCAGTCGCGGATCGAAACAAAAGTCTTTGGAAAAGCTGCTGTAAAAATATTAGAATGGCATGAAGTCCTAAATCAGACTTGAAGTGAAGAAGCGTATTTTATTGAAAACGTGTTAGGATCATGTACAGTAAATACTTGATGTCTCATTTTTTTTAAACAATAAGAAGGCTTTATGCCAACCATTTTTGCATGAAAGAGAGCTTGTTTAATACTCTATTATGCCAAACATTTCATCAGGTAAATATTGAAGAGAATTGGGAGAATGTGTAATTTCAAAAGATGCAAAATATTTTTGATCTGTGAAATTAATGTAACAATTGCAATAATTATCATAATCATGTACATTTGCATCGCTTGCTTGTGCCATCGGATATATATATATATATATATATATATATATATATATATATATATATATATATATACACGTGTGTGTGTGTGTGTGTGTGTGTGTGTGATACAATTCAAAATGGTCCCCTGAATAACTTTTATGTAATACACAGATCTAATGTGGATGGAACGAGGAAACCATCTGGGATATTAAATCCACTATAATCCAAATAAGTAATGGCAAATGGCAAATACTAAAGTTTTTCTTTTTCATGATGGAAGCCCAACGCGGGCAACGGGTCACCTGCGTATATAGTGAGGTCCTGAATGTAGCTAAGTTAGCTTTAAACCCTAGACCCTGTTGAAAGCTGGGTCATATGTGCTTAGCAGATAGCTGGTGAGGGAAGCTATATTTTGGACCTCTTTGCTAGTAATTCGTTGCCTACCACGTTGGGCTTCCATCATGGAAAAGAAAAATTTCAGTATTGTATTTGCCACTTACCATTACTTATTCGGACTCAGTGGATTTAATATCCCAGAAGGGTTCCTGCTTTCATATATATATATATATATATCTCTCGTAAAAAAAATTGTAATTCTGAAAGTGTTTTTGTGTTTACGTTTTGCATTTAAATGCAGTTATAAGCATGTGTGAACATGTTTAGTAATTAAATACGCTACGAATATAACTGCATTATCTCTGACTCCAAATGATACACGTTTCAGCTGCCAGGCGTAAGACAAAATAATTAACAAGACGTTTAAAACAATGCATCGAAAGTATTTTTAATAAGTATTTCTTCGTATGATTTTCTTTCGTAAACAAGAAACTTTTTTTTTCAACTCTGAAAATATTTCAAAAGTGTTTCGAAATCCGATTTGCTTGCGCATGCGCACCGAGATTGTTTGTGTGAATTCAGGTTTATAGTTTATATGGTTATGTGTAACGGAAATTAACTTGAAGCAGATTATGTACAACCAGGGCCTATCAGAGGGAGGGCTAGGAGGGCCATTTGGCCTGGGCCTCAAGCTTAAAAGGGTGCCTCAAATTTAGAAACTTTCAGGTTTGAATATGTTTTGCAGTGAAAGTAATAATTGGGTTTAGTTATGGGCCTCAAAAGCTGGAAGTGGCCCGGGCCTCTCTGGACCTCTGAGAGGGCCTAAGTACAACCTACAGTATAATTAATTATTCATCCAGTATTACAAAATATTCTCGGGTTTATATACAGAGTGGTCACAAAGTCCCTTTGCAGTGACATTACAGCACATCTATATGTTGCCCTTGTTTTTCATGCAAAAGGACTTTGTGGACACCCTGTATATAAAAAAAGAGAATGATTGAGCTGAAAAGATTAAGGCTAAAATGATAAATATACATTGGAGTTTGGTTACTTATAAAATTAAGTTTAAATAAATATATTATTAAACGCTGTGAGTCCTTTCAAATTTATAATGTCTGATATGTTATAGTGTTAAATTTAGTCATATTATCATTATCAATATTTTTAAAAGCTTGGAGCTATTGAAGAATAGGGACCCCAGCCTTCTTTAGTTAGCTTTATAAGGCTAACTAACGAAAATATCATGATCTAACCTAACCAATCGTCAAGGGCGTACAGTTAACTTAACGATTGGTTAGGGTAGGTCGTGGTATTTTCGTTAGTTAGCCTCATAAGCCTAACTAAAGAAGGCTGGGGTCCCTATTCTTCAATAGCTCCAAAAGCTTTTTTGTTAAAATACATTCATAAATAAAGTCGTGAAGTGTTATTCTTGTTTTTCTTTGACATTCAGTCATATCTAGGTCATTATATCAAATACTCGTATGTTAAATATTTTAAATATGTATTTAAATCAGAAGTCAAGATGTGATATTAATAATAACTCACAGTGTAACAGAAAATTGTCTATGTTGATTTTTCAATGTTTCTCTGATTATTTAGGTATGATTATTTTAATTTTGGCATTCGTTTTTCTCTACTGTTACTACATTTTTTATAGAAATACAAATTTTGAATTTTCATGACTTTTGCATATATTAAATATACTGAAGGTGTTCTCAACTTTTCTTTTGTTATTGTGTGTACATTTCAATGTTTTAATGATAATTTTTACCTCTTATTGATTTTTTCAGATTTTCATGACTAGCACTAAGGCTGTCCAAACTCATTTTGCTATGTTTGCCGATATTATATTGACCTAAACCAGGTCGAGCAAAAGATTGTTGTTGGCACTAAGTTTTACTTAGCATATGAAACTTATTTTGGAATGCCCATGGGTGACCAAGACAAATCATGGGCGCCTCACTTCTGTTGTGGTAGCTGCCGATAAACTTTGGAAGGATGGTTATGTAGTAGTCGCGAGTCTATGCCATTTGTACTTCCTCGAGTTTGGAGAGAGCCCACTAACCACCATGACGACTGCTACTTTTGTATGGTTGACATTGCGAGTGCAAGAAAGCTAAAGATCGAAGAAATATAATATACTCAAGCATACCATCTTCCATTGCCCCAGTTCCACACAGTGAAGAATTACCAATTCCAATCCACCTTCCTTAGAAGTAACTTCAGGAGTGGATCATCTAGTAAGCAAGATGACGAGGTTGACTTCAAAGGAGCATCATCAAGTAAGTCTTCCCACTTCCCAAATTAACAAAAATTAGATGACTTAGTAAGAGACCTAGGTCTTACTAAATCCAATGCAGAACTGTTAACATCACGTCTCCAAGAATGGAATTTATTATATACTAGCTGCAAGGCTTCAAGCTACATGAAAAGGCATCTGACTTTTGCATCTTTCTACGCAGTTCATGGGTCTTTGTGTTATTATTCTGATGTGGCTGGTCTTTTTGAAGAAGTGGGTGTAGAACTAAATCCAACAGAGTGGCAACTATTCATAGACTTTTTTAACAAGAAGTTTGAAGGCTGTTTTGCTACACAATGGCAATAAATATCCATCAATTCCTGTAGCTCACTCAGTTCACCTAAAAGAAGACTATGAAAATGTAAAGCATTTACTGGAAAAGATCAACTATGAAAGACACAAGTGGGATGTCTGTGGAGACTTTAAAATGTTTGAATTACTAGTATTACTAGTATTACAAAGTTTTCATGCTTCCTTTGTTTATGGATCAGCATAGCAACAGGCCAGAACTATGCGAGAAGAGAATGGCCTGCCGGAAAGCATTTAAACCTTGGTACTCACAATGTCATCAAAAATGCTCTCGTTCAAACAGACAAGGTCTTGCTGCCACCTTTACATATTAAACGCGGGCTTGTAAAACAATTTGTGAATGCCTTGGATACTCATGGTGATGCCTTCCAACATATACGATCAATGTCCTCAAAACTGTCTGAAGCCAAAGTCAAAGGAGGAAATTTTGTTGGACCACAAGCAAGGCAGATGCTAGCAAGCAAAGAGTTGGAAGACAAAATGACTGCTGTTGAAAATAATGCATGGCAAGCATTTCGGCTTGTAGTACGTGGGTTTCTGGGAAATACCAGAAGTGAAAAATACAAAGGGCTCGTTGAAAATTTGATTGAAATTTTTGTAACATTGGGCTGTAGAATGTCATTGAAGCTTCACTATTTACATTCTCACTTGGACTTCTTCAGAGTAAATTTAGGTGACGTGAGTAAAGAACATGGTAAACGGTTCCATCAGGATATTCAAACTATGGAGAAGCGGTATCAGGGAAGATAGGATACAACCACGATTGGTGACTATATCTGGTGTTTGCTTCGAAGTAATGGTGGTAATCACAAAAGAAAAAGCCGATCAAAAGTAATTTCTAAATGACCCAATTAATATGCCATAATACAGGAGACATACTATTTTAACTAAATAGTTACTGTTCTAAAATGATATATTAACTTAATTTGATAAAGGGGTTTCTTTCTTTCTGTTTATCATGCTAAAACTTTCATAATAAATTAATAAATTAAAATATAACGTAAGTAGTATATTTACATGCAAACTCTTATTTTTTGTTTTGTAAAAACTCAAGGGATGCAACAAAGAAATCAATATCATTTTCGTAATCAGCATACCTAAATTCATAGAAAAACACTAAAAATAAAGAGATAAACAGAAAATTTCCGAATTTTTGTTACACAGTGATTATAAATTATATATATATATATATATATATATATATATATATATATATATATATATATATATATATATATATATATATATATATATATGAACAATGCAAAATATTTCCGCTTAGATACCGAGTCAGAAATCCCGGTTTCGAATTCTGGTAGGTAACACACACAGGTATGTGTGTGTGTGTGTGTGTATATATGCTTGAAGCTTCCCCGTAAGGGTGTTCTGACCCATTGTTTAGTATTACTGTTTATAACAAGTAACAGTAATAAATACAAAAAAAAACTGTAATTCACTTTTTTTTAATTTAAGGTATTTGTAAATACAGTTTTGTTTTTGATCATTTAAAATAAAAATTTTAGGTCATAATTGTTTTGAACACAATTTCCAATTCAATTTTAAAAGGTTTATTAAGTAAAACCAATTTCATTCATCATTCACTATTTCGCTCGTATTCAGGAAGATTTTTTTATACGTATTTTAAAAGCTACAAACTGTTATCACCAACAAAGAACAGATTAGTAATGTTAATTTCGGGTCACTTACCTTGAATTAACCTTATGTTCTACTCGACGAACCCTCATCTCACGAAGGTCAGGCTCTTGGTCCTACCACCACTACCTGGAATTGGCTTGGTGAAGTAGAAAATTGCTTTCCCGAGTTCTCCAACTCATATAGCCAGGAACATACTGCTCATCTAGGATTATCCGAAGCGCGTCTCTAGCCTTCTTCTGAAGACATCGTAAATTATTATTATTAATATATATATATATATATATATATATTTATATTAGTAATTAACAGATTCGTAATGGCAGTAAAATTTTATTTTCAAAACTAAAATTTTATTTTAAAATTATTAAAAATTCTTACTAATTTAAAATGTTATTTTTTTTATTCGATTAATAATAATGGAAAATGCTTGATCGTGAGTAATTTAATAATTTTTTATGGTGAAACCTATTTTAATCATTTTCTATCCCCTTCTAATTCATGTATATTTAACTTATCTTCGTTTAGTATCGAGGTCAAAAATGAACTTTGGTTGATTGAACTATTGAATATGCGTTCATTTATTAATGGAAATGGATGGAAAATTTTCCATTACCGATGAAAATGGATTCTGTGGATATGATAATACCGCGTTAAGTGTGGAATTTCCTGAAAAAAAAAAAATTTTAATTTCAACTGTGCTCATTTGTGACAGATAGGAGTGTATGCAGGATGAGAGCAGAATATAGATGGTTTCAAGACTAGAATTCACATTAAAGAAGGACGAAACTAAATTTCTAAGAAAATTAAGAGGGAAAAGAAAACTAGAAATTTTGAAGCGAGAAGATCCATTTTTGTAAATAATAAGTTTCGCCACTTTGTTTGTTATAATTTTACTATTGTATTAAAAAAATATGTATCATTAATAATACAGTACAACTCTCTCTCTCTCTCTCTCTCTCTCTATCTCTCTCTCTCTCTCTCTCTCTCTCTCTCTCTCTCTCTCTCTCTCTCGTGAGAGAATAAAAGAATAAAAACCCAAAAATTCACTGGTTAAAAATTAAATATCATTTCAAATGTGTAAATGCATATCTTTGAAAGGCGTTCCGCCAGAGATGCTTTCAAAATGTGTGACACATATCTAAAAGTATAAAACATAGTATGAAACCGTCCTTATTTTTGATTTGAAAATGGATACAAAACTAGTGATGGTGTTGCTTCTGTTGAAAGGCCATCGAATGAGACTCCAAAGAAGAATGGATTGCACCACAGATACAGATTACGATTACAAATACATTTCGGACTGGCATGGATTGATAACCCTCTTACACATTTGTTTTCTTGTTTTGATGCACGCGCACACACACATATATATATATATATATATATATATATATATATATATATATATATACATACATGACATGTGCACGCGCGCGTACACACACACACATATACTGTGTGTGTGTATATATATATTCTAAAATGTTCTGCTGTGCATTAAAATGTTGTACTGCAAATATATTTACGAGTTCTCTGTAAAACATAAAATTATTATGAAAACTGTAAAATTTAAACGTTCGTAATAGTGATAACACAACCTAGTAATAATAATAATAATAATAATAATATAATAATATGCTAGAGGATATTTTTAGCCTGTATCCAAATTGAGAATAAAAATAAGAGAAGAAGAGGAAGAGTTAGTCTCTTCTCGTTCAAAGCCGTTCCCATTTCAATCTTCGTCCAAGAATGAGAAATCCAAAAGTGGGAATCTCAAAGGAAGGCAATGCTCAAATCGATCCATCCCCATTCTCAAAGTAGGATTTCCCACGATGTAATTAGATTTTCATAAAAGTATCGAGCCTGTAATTACATCTTTTTTTTTTTTTTAGCTTTTCCCAAATCAAGACTTCTCTCTTCGATCACTCCCATTTTTGTCATCACGACCGGGAATAGGAATGGAGTCAAGTGTTACAGAGTTACAGGCTAATAAAGACCCTAAGATCCACCCTAGGCTAGCCCAAGAAGGAAGTAGAAAAGTTAGAAATAGCGATGAAAATGAAATATTGAAAACTTATTCTATATTTACACTTATAGACATGTACAACTTTCACACAGAAATAGTAATAGTAAGATATAGAACAGACAAGTCTCTCTCTCTCCTCCGCCAGCCACTGCTGACAGAAAATAGTGGTGGAAGAAAAGTTATATGAAAGTAGGAAATAGTATTGTTGGTTTACGTCGTCGTCGTCGGCCTAGGCAAGCTACGGCTTGGGACCGTAGCGCATCTATCCGGTATAGGTTAACCTGGATGATGTAGCCATAAGCACTGCCGCTGGTTAAGTGCCAACCAGTGATTATCTCACTAGCCGTATTGAGTCCGTTAGGCGAAACTGCGACAGTACCAAAGGTGGAAAATATAACCGTTGGATTTCTATTATTTATTTGTAAAATGGACATGGTATTAGATTAAATAAATATTTGAATATAAATAATTAACTGACAATTGTGATATATAATTAATTATGTTTACATACAATAAATAATATAGTATACATAAAATTAGTATTAATGTGGTTCACAATTGAATTATAATGGGGTAACTAATTTAAAATGAATTTATATCTATTCCGAAATTCAAGACGGTAAAATTAACATTTAACTTGAAACTAAAATAAGAGTATTCACTACACACTCCCCCACCAGAGAGGAAGTTCAAAGAGTTCCGAACGACACTGATTTCCTCTGGACCTTTTTGGTAGCTACATGTACCTCACTTAAGGTTGATTCCAAAAACGCAGGCTTAAGACGATCGATAGAAACCTTGTCGACCTTGGAACCGCGCTGGATGAGGAATGATTTGCGCGTACGTCGGAGAACTTCATAGGGTCCGTCATATGGACATTGGAGAGCCGTTTTGGGACAGGTACACGAACGAAAACGTGGGTGCAAGACTGGAGGGCTGGGGAAACAAAGATGTTCTGTTGGCTAGTCAATCGAGGGGGAACAGGCTGAAGGGACTGCATGTGAGAGGAAAGTGTTTGAGCGAATTCCGTAGGATCACATGACTTATCCCCTGCAGTGAAGTAGCCACCTGGTAGCCGCAGTGTTGTTCCATAGACTAGTTCAGCCGCTGTAGTCTTCAGATCACTCTTAAATGCAGAGCGAATACCAAGCAAAACGAGTGGAAGCTTATCCATCCAATGGGAGTCTTCGTGACACATAAGGGATGACTTCAGCTGGCGATGGAAGCGTTCGACGAGGCCGTTAGCTTGAGGATGATACGCACAGGTATGCGCATGTACTGTACCCAACAAGCTGGTAAACTTCTTCCAAAGCGAAGACTCAAATTGGCGACCTTGGTCAGTGATGACTTTTGTCGCAATCCAAATCTTGATACCCATCCATGAAGAAAGGCTCTTGCAACAGTGTCCGCTTGGATATCAGGAAGTGGGATGGCTTCAGGCCATCTGGAAAAGCGGTCGAGACAGGTGAGCAGATAACGTTGGCCTTGAATCACTGGAAGAGGGCCAACAATGTCTACATGAATTATTTCAAATCGCTGGGATGGGGGGGAAATGCGTCAAAGGGGGACCTGGTGTGCCTTTGGACTTTGGCACGCTGGCAGGCAAGGCACGTTTTGGTCCAATGTTTGACATCCTTCCGCATCGAGGGCCAAACAAAGCGAGAGGTAACCAGGTGTTGCGAAGCACGGATACCAGGATGGGAGGGGTTATGAAGATCCGTGAAGACTGCTTTTCTGTGACATGGAGGGACATAAGGGCGAATAGCAGCTGTTGATACGTCGCAATAGAGGGGCACAGACAATCCTGGCATACTCATTTTCTTGAGGGAAAGTGAGTGAGTGGAGTCTTCTCTGAGCAGTTCTTGTAGTTCCGTATCCTTATCTTGATCCTGTGCAATAGCATTCCACAGTGTAGAGCTGAGGATAACAGAAGTAATCTCTATTCTTGAAAGTGCATCCGCTGGAGTGTTCAAGACACCTTTGATGTGGCGGATATCTGTGGTAAATTGCGAGATATAATCGAGTTGCCTGATGACTCTGGGAGAGTGGTTACAGCTGTTTTTATTGGACAGTGACCAAAGGTTTGTGGTCGGTAAAACACAAAACTCTCGGCCTTCAAGGAAATGTTGAAAATGCTTCACGTTTAAGTAAATAGCAAGAAGTTCACGTCCGAAAGCACTATAACGCGTTTGGGCTGGCTGCAGCTTTTTCGAGTAAAACGCGATGGGTGCTTGTTGACCGTTAATGGTTTGTTCCAACACCCCACCGATCGCAACATCTGAGGCATCGACCGTCAGAGTTAGGGGGGCATCACTGATAGGAAATGACAGAGACAATGCACTATTGATAGCATTTTTGGCATTGTCGAACGCCTGTAAACTATCGCTACACCATACCAAGTTCGTTACCTTGCGTTTGTGTGTGATCATAGCGTGTAGAGGAGCAAGAACACTGGCACAGTTTTTAATGAACTTGTGGTAATAATTTACCAAACCTAGAAACCGACGTAACTCACGCTGATTATTTGGCATAGGGTAATTTTTTATCACTTCACACTTGTCCTGAAGGGGGTAATTCCGTGCTGCGAAATCGTGTGACCAAGAAATTCCAAGGTTGGCTGTGCAAACACACACCTTAGATGCATAATAGTAACACCGTATTGTTCTAAGCGTTGAAAGAGGAGTGAAAGATGTTCCTTATGTTCCTCTTCCGTTGAGCTGGCCACAAGCAAATCATCGATGTAGGCATAAACAAAGTCTAAGCCTCTGGTGACCTCATCTATAAACCTCTGAAAGGTTTGCGCAGCATTCCGTAGCCCGAACGGCATCTTCACAAATTCGAATAACCCAAATGGTGTACAACTGCAGTCTTGGGAATATCCGAAGGCTCTACGGGAATGTGGTGGAAAGCCTTAACGAGGTCTATTTACTGAAGATAGATTTGCCGTGGAGAAGAGAAGTAAAGTCTGGACATTTGGTACCGGATATCGGTCCGGGATGGTTGTCGAATTTAAAAACCGGTAATCCCCACATGGTCTCCAGTCTCCTGACTTCTTCTGGACCAGGTGTAGGGGAGAGGACCAACTGCTTTTGGAAGGTCTTATTATCCCAAGATCTATCATAAGCTGGAATTCCGATTTGGCAGCTTTCAGTTTGTCCGGGGCAAGACGTCTGGGTTTTGCAAACACAGGGGGACCTTTTGTTAATGTGATGGGTAATGGTGTGCTTAATGGTATCACCCATCTGCATAGGTTGAAGAATTCCTGGATATCGTTGGAAAAGGCACTGGTACATGGAATTAGGGGGAACGAGGGAAAGTGCAGAGTTCGAGGCGACCGGAAGGGCAACCTGTTTGGCAAGAACAGAAAGCAGTGTGGCCTGGTCGCATAAGCGTCGCTTGTCAAGATCCACCAGGAGTTTGAAATGCTGGAGGAAGTCAGCGCCGATTATGGATGCTGCACTTGAGCACAGATGAAAATCCACTGAAGGATCGGTGAAGGCCCAAGTTTAGTTCACGCGACTGAGTACCGTACGTGGGTATGCGTGAACCGTTAGCAGCGTATAGAGGCGGAGATTCGAGTGCTTATGACCAGATTTTTGAGGGAATACACTGACTGACGCTCCGGTATCGACCAAGAAATTGACACCAGAGTTCCTGTCCTTTATGAATAACAGGTTGGCAGTGCGAGTACTAGACGCCATTAGGACTCGCTGCAGGGTTTTCCGACGAAAAATTGCAAGGGGAGATGCACTTCCTAGCCTTCTTTCCAAATTTCGAGTGGTAGAAGCAGATCTTCCCGGAACTCGAACGATGCCTCTTCGTAAATCTTGACCGAGAATGGCTTCTTTGCCGTTGATTTTGTAGCAGAGAACAAACGTGGTTGAGTCGTTGACTTAACTCTTTCACTTTCAACTCCAGTTCCGATTGTGTGTTCACGTTGTTGACCGGAGCTGTGTCAATCTCCACTACTTTGTCGGCAGTTTCTGCTAGTTTATCAACTGGAGTAGCAGGATCCATAGTGGCCAAGACACGCTGAGCTGATGGAGGAAGTTTCTGCAAGAACAACTGTCTAAAGATGTCCTTATCGAAGGTTTGTGCGCGTTCGCCTAGAGCGCACTGCATAGCCCTCAGCATTTGAGTGGGCTTACGGTCTCCAAGTTCTTCTTTGAGATTAACTGATGTAGTTTCTCACGCTCGGAGACAGTGGTGCGGCGCAGGATGGCAGACTTCAGATCGTTGTATGGGTCCTCACTCGTGGAAGTAGATACGATGACGTCACGGACTTCAGAGATGATGCTCGCTGGTAGAGAGGACAAAACATGATCGTATTTCGTCCTGCTAGCGGTGATCCTTCCCAAGTTGAATTGTGATTCCACTTGGTGGAACCAAATAAATGGATCACCCGGCCAGAAGACGGGGAGCTTTACGCTCAAGTGGGAGATGGCACCAGCGTCGTCAGGCATCTTCTCCTATGCTTGCTGACGTACAAGCAAGACGACAAGTTACCAACGAAGGAGTGGAGGTTGAGACGAGCGCAGGCACAGAGCGCACGGGCAGGGGTGAGGGGCAGAGGGCACGAGCGACATTACAGTCTGGTCCTAGTCGCTCGGGTGAAGGGGTGGTGGGCACGAACGACGTTACAGTCTAGTCCTAGTCGTTCGGGTGAAGGGGGTGATGGGCACGAACGACATTACAGTCTAGTCCTAGTCGTTCGGGTAAAAGGAGTAATCCAGCTCCGGGGTCACCAATTGTTGGTTTACGTCGTCGTCGTCGGCCTAGGCAAGCTACGGCTTGGGACCGTAGCGCATCTATCCGGTATAGGTTAACCTGGATGATGTAGCCATAAGCACTGCCGCTGGTTAAGTGCCAACCAGTGATTATCTCACTAGCCGTATTGAGTCCGTTAGGCGAAACTGCGACAGTACCAAAGGTGGAAAATATAACCGTTGGATTTCTATTATTTATTTGTAAAATGGACATGGTATTAGATTAAAATAAATATTTGAATATAAATAATTAACTGACAATTGTGATATATAATTAATTATGTTTACATACAATAAAATAATATAGTATACATAAAATTAGTATTAATGTGGTTCACAATTGAATTATAATGGGGTAACTAATTTAAAATGAATTTATATCTATTCCGAAATTCAAGACGGTAAAATTAACATTTAACTTGAAACTAAAATAAGAGTATTCACTACAGTATAATGAAAAGAATAGCTTCAGAGTTCGCTTACACCATGCATGCGTACACTTGTCTCGTGTACCCATTAACGCATTTTAGGATAGTGGAAGATGAAGGATACCATGAATACCAGAGCATTTTTTAACCTAGTGAGTGGGCGACATGAATGTTACCCAGGGAAGAAAATTTGTTGCCCAGTAAATGAAATTTTAGGGTACTAGACGACAAAGAATTTTCAAAATTTTTAAAAATAGAATTGTCTTGGGAGTTGTCTTGGGAACATTGTCTTGGAAGCCATATAAATACATATAATACACGCACATATGCCACAATTAGAACTGTTTATCCTAAATGTAAATATGAAATTTATGTTGAATATTTATATATAGATAATGCTAGTGTTATTTCAGACCACACTGGGATGGTGGCCTGATTAGGGAAACATCCCGATCCATAGTATCCTTAATCCAGGGGTGTGCTGGGACCGGTTCGGTCCGGTTCGCCCGAACCGGTTGTTAAATTTCGATTGGATCACCGAACCGTCTGTTTGTTTTTAACAAATATTTAACAGTTGGTAGAAATTTATTTATATCTAAATTTTTTTTCATTTTTTCAGGATTTTATAGAAATATAGGTAGTATCACAAGCAGTGGTCGTTTCAATATTTATTTATTTTTTTATGAAAAATTAGTTTATTTTTAGATAATTATGTCATTAGTGAGTATAAAGAATATGTTAAATAATTTCTGCCAAAATGTTACAAAATGCTGTTTGGAAAAGCTAAAATGCGTTGCCTTCCGGGGCTCCGCCCCGGACCCCGCTGGGGGGCTACCGCTCACCCCAGACCCCCTAGCTTAATGACTCGCGCCATTGGCGCTAGCCGATTTACACCCCTATTTGTATGAGAACCGGTTGTTAAGAAATTGGCAGCATACCCCTGCCTTAATCCCCCCCCCCTCCCGATCTGCCTTTGTCACCCAGTGGGAAAAGCTTAAAAACATGCTCTGATGAAGACTAAACTACTTAATCTAATCTACACCATGCATCTTTTCAAGAATATTTTATTTATTATGTACAAGAAATCATCATTTCATTGTTGCATCTTTTCTCCGTAGTCTGCCAAAGCCACCGTACCGAAGATTTATCATGTAATAAGTATATTGCGTCCTTCGCATAGAAATTACCTAGATAAGAAAGCACTGGTCCAGATGGCATCTCCAGCTGGCCAGACCTACAATTTAAGAATTACCTATGCATAATGGTGAATAATAATGCGTAATATGCATAATTTTTTTCTTGCGAAATTTTGATGTACAAAATTTAAAACTAAGCTCCACTCTAACTACTTGACTCCCCTGAAAATGAGTAAGACTATTTGGAGGAGTTGACTCCCAAAAGATCTCATCAAGCTTCCCATCATCTGAGAACTCCCAGTGCTCTGAAACCAGACGCGGCCAGCGCTTCCTAATACATTTATTGCAAAAGGAAACATCGCTACTTCTATATAAAACTATAAAACTTTCTCTAGCTAGCTAAGTTAGATATTCCGCAATTTACCTAAAAAGTACTAACATTCCCACACTGTAAACCCAAGTGGCATCCTTAAAATTGAAAACATCTATCCGGAGGTTTTGACTCCCGAGAGATCCCATCAAGCTTCCCTTCTCTACCAATGGGATATCATCTGAAAACTCCCAGTGCTCTGAAACCAGACCCGACTAGCGCCTCCTACTACATTTATTAACAAAGGGAACATTACAGTCTACTCTATCTTAACTAGCTCTCCCTCAAGCAGCACCCTTTTAATAATGAAAAAAAGGAGCAAATGAAAGAAGGGGAAGAAGAGTGGCTTCCCAAAACTAATTTAATATAGCTATTCGGAGGCTTTGACTCCCGAGAATTCCCATCTATTAGAAACACGTAAGTAAAAAAAAAAAGTAAAAGAAAGTCTACTATTTGAGAACTTCCAGTGTTCTGATACCAGACCTGACCAGTACTTCCTACTACATTTACGATCAAAAAGGAACATCACCATCCCCAAATCCACCCCAACCAACTGTCCTTATAACCTCCCTTTGTAGGCTTATTCGGAGGTTTTTGACTCCCGAGCGTTCTCACAGTGACAATACCCAGTGCTCTGTAACCAGACCAGACCAGCGACTCCTCCTACATTTACATTTTAAGAGAAATCACCGCTTCTATCTCAATGAATAAACACTATGTACTTGAAGATTAACCATTCTTTATACTTAAATAGCTATTCGGAGGTTTTGACTCCCAAGAATTCCCATCAAGTTTCCCGTCTCTGCAACCGTCTTATTTGAGAACTCCCATTGCTCCGTAATCAGACCCGATCAGCACCTCCTACTAAACTTAAAGTAGCAGGAAGTGCGAAATTCGAAATTCGACATTGACCAAACTATTCACCATACTCAGTTACCGAGCAGACCTGGAAGGGGAGATGAGGGGAAGTCAGAGGTTTCACCGCGAAGATTCCCGGGATAAGGGACCTCATACTGACCGACATTGCGGTCAGCGGACTTAACCCATCCGTACCTTATCCCCGCCTGTGGCCCGCCGAAATTTCATTCTTTAACTCGTGAAACTTTTTATCGATATGCGCCTTTAAATTACAAAATTTGCAAACACTATTCCCGTCTTTAGAATCATCGACATAAGTGTCTCTTGTGTACTGAAATAAGTATACCGCGCATGTGATCTTGTACTCAAAATCACATCCCCAATTTACCCGCCCTTTATTGCAAGCTGATACTACTAAATTACCTCTCCAATCTGTTCTTAAACATATTGAATGAGATGCTTGCCACGATCCCCGGAGTAGGCTATTCCACCTCTCGACTATCTTAGGGGGTGAAGAAGCCCCTCTCAACGTTTGTCTCAAATCTGTTACCCCTTATTTTAAAACCATCGTTTCTCGTAATATTCCTATCGTCCATGTTAAAGAAATTCTCATAATTTACGTTATCAAAACGATTTAAAATTTTGAACACCTGAATTAATTCGTCTCTTAAACGCCGCGTTTCAAGGGTATACAAATTCAGCTCTTTGAGTCTGTCTTCGTAAGTTTGGAATAAGCTTTGTTGAGCGCGCTGAACCGTTTCTCCCATTTCTATATCCTTCTTCGTAGAGGGCGACCAAAACTGTACAGCATATAATATTCTAGATCAGTGATGGCGAACCACTGACCCGCGGGTCAAATGCTGACCCACGAGGCAATTTTTAGTGACCCACAAGCTATTATTTAAATAAAATATGACTTTAATTTTTAATATTTTCTACCTTACAGTTTTAAAATTATTTTATTCTCCCACCGAAATAAACAGTTGATACACATTGAAACGTTTTTAAACATATTGTATACGTTTAAAAACGTGTGTGTATGTGTGTGTGTGATAACTTACAATTCATCCAATTCCCCCATACTATTCACTTTGAAGATCTTCAATTATCAACTTTTTATTGGCTTGACATTGGTAATTTAGAAATGGAATTAGTTGACTTCCAAGAAAGTGCAGTATGGAAGACTAAATTTATTTAATCTGAAGTTACACGAAAAGAAATTGGAGTCGTCAATTTTGGGTGTAACCAGATAACAACACTCAATAGAAAGAGTAGAGAATCTTATTCTTGCAGAATGGAACTCTTTACCAAATTCTTTTGCATCAATTAAAAAGCTAGCGTTAGCTCTGCTAACAATGTTTGGTTCATCTTATTCATGTGAACAGTTGTTTTCTTCCATGAATTTCGTCAAATCCACCACTAGGAATCGCCTTGGCACAGATATGAGCGCTGCGTGTGTGAGACTAAAGACAACTAAATATAAACCTCTGATCAAAACATTAGCAGCTAAAATCCAACAAGAAGTTTCTCACTAAAAATAGCGAGTAAATAAATTATTGTGACCCAATTTCGTTTTTTTAAAAATCGAAAGTAACAAAAATGACCCGCCAGCAAAAAAGGTTCGCTACCACTGTTCTAGATGATGCCTAACAAGCATCTTATATAGTGGCAAAACAATATCTATAGATTTATTTTCAAAATTACGAGAAATAAAACCCATACTCGATTAGCTTTACTGTTCACGAATAAACATTGTCTTGAGAACTTTAAATCTTTAGTAACAATGACACCTAAATCTTTTTCCTCAGAGGCTTCATTAACACACTATTACCCATAGTGTAGTTAAATTTACTGTTGTGGTAACCTATATGCACGACTTTACATTTATTTACGTTAACTTTCACTTGCCACTTATTAGACCGGTCGGATCACCTGAAGATCAGGGCCCCCATGTATTCTTGTTTTTTGCTTTACAGTACCAAATATAATAATAAATTAAATTGAATGCCAGGTTAGGTCAACTGTACGCCTTTGACGATTGGTTAGGTTAAGTCATGATATTTTCGTAAGTTTTAATGAAGATATCATTTGGTAATTGAGGCTGGGGGCCCTGATCTTCAGGGAAGCAAGTGTAGTTTACGTCCCCCTGACGCAAAAGGGGATAAAACTACACTAGGTCAAAGTTGAGGAACGTAAACTGAACTAGGATCTTTATGAGAAATTTTTTAGATGAAGCCATCAAATAAAACGTTAAAACTAACAAAAATATTACGACTAACCTAACCAATCGTCAATATATATATATATATTATATATTATATATAATTATAATATATATATATATACAGTATATAAATTGGTGTTGGTTAAGTAACATTTTCGTTAGTTTTAACGTTTTATATTACGACTTAACCAATCGCCAATTATATATATATATATATATATATATATATATATATATATATATATATATATATATATATATAAATAAAATTGGTGATTGGTTAAGTCGTAATATTTTTGTTAGTTTTAACGTTTTATTTGATTAAGTATACGCGGGGAGAACGTAAACTACACTAGGATAATGAAGGGGAACGTAAATTACACTAGGCACCACAGGGGGACGTAAACTACACTTGTTCCTCTTCAGGTGATCCGATTATTGCTTTCAAGATGTTCGACTATAAAATCTCTAATAACCGTTTGTAAAATCTTTCCAATTATAGAGAAGTTAGACTAATAGGCTTATAGTTTCCCACCTGTTGTTTATCCTCTTTTTTTAAAGATTGGAGTTACATTAGCCAATTTAAAATCCGAGGGAATAACCCCCTGCGATAAAGCTTTATTAAATATTTGAACTAAAGGATCAAGTATTTTCATTCGGATCACTTGAAGATCAGGGCCCCCAGCCTTATAAGGCTAACTAACGAAAATATCACGACTTAACCTAACCAATCGTTAGGTCAACTGT
>JAJOZX010000871.1:200000-237500 GCA_023014485.1 Bathynomus jamesi
AGAGACGAGACTATATTGTGTAATTCGTGTCTTCTAATGAACTGATTCACATACAATGAAGGTAAGCGATAATGACAACATGAAATTCAATTCAATTTCAATATAATTAAGAGGAACTTGTACTGCTGAGTCCTTTAAAAAAGCGTATTCATACGAATATGTAACTCTTTCATACGAATATGTAACTCTTTCTCTATGTAACTCTTTCATACGAATATGTAACTTTTTCTCTATGTAACTCTTTCATACGAATATGTAACATTTTCTCTATGTAACTCTTTCATACGAATATGTAACTCTTTCTCTATGTAACTCTTTCATACGAATATGTAACTTTTTCTCTATGTAACTCTTTCATACGAATATGTAACTCTTTCTCTATGTAACTCTTTCATACGAATATGTAACTTTTTCTCTATGTAACTCTTTCATACGAATATGTAACTCTTTCTCTATGTAACTCTTTCATACGAATATGTAACTCTTTCTCTATGTAACTCTTTCATACGAATATGTAACACTTTCTCTATGTAACTCTTTCATACGAATATGTAACTCTTTCTCTATGTAACTCTTTCATACGAATATGTAACTTTTTCTCTATGTAACTCTTTCATACGAATATGTAACTCTTTCTGCACTATAACCAAGAGAAAAAAAATGGCGTATAAGTTTTCTCTTCCTAAACAATCATTTAAATATATTTTTAATAAAAATCAACGATAAAATTAATTTCATTTCACTTTCATTTTACATTTTGTAAAATTGCTTTAATGAAAAATTATATCATCATCTTCGTTTGTTTACATCTTCTGAGCATGGCTGCCTGGAGGATTTCATGGAGCCTTGAGCATAAGATGGTGTCGGGGTGGGGGCCATAGTAATACTTAATATATTTTTTAGAGGGTAACTAAGGTAGGAGGGAACCTCCTCAAGGTGAGCTCCCGGGGCAGAATGACCTTTTTGCCTCTCCCCATTCTCGGCGGTCCTGCTCCTAAGAAGAATCAATCGAAAGCGTCTTAGTTCTATTCCGCAATCAAAGGAAAGTTGCTCCCTTTAAATATTCAAAAGGTGTGGGAGAAACCTAGGCTCAGTTTACACGTAAAATTTATGTAATTAAAAACAAATGAAAGTGGAATGAAGTAACAGTGTGTGTGTGTGTATATACATACATATATATATATATATATATATATATATATAACTGCAATGACCACGCAGTATATAAATGAATAGAAACGACATAAGTATTAAGGAACGTTTCTGCACACGAGGAGGAGAGATAACGAATAAATGAAAAATGAGGCGAACCGCCCGGGAATCGAACCCAGGGCCTTCCAATTGCCGGTTGGACGCGCTACCATTATGCTACGTGGGAGAATTTCGATTTGTGATTAGTCGAGGTCCGTAGCATTGGTAGCGCGTCCAACCGGCAATTGGAAGGCCCTGGGTTCGATTCCAGGGCGGTTCGCCTCATTTTTCATTTATTCGTTATCTCTCCTCCTCGTGTGCAGAAACGTTCCTTAATACTTATGTCGTTTCTATTCATTTATATACTGCGTGGTCATTGCAGTTATATGCGCATATTCACGATTTGCGAGGGTGCCCTTTCAGGGCATTGGTTTCTGCCTATGTGGGAGAATTTCGATTTGTGATTAGTCGAGATCCGTAGCATAATGGTAGCGCGTCCAACCGGCAATTGGAAGGCCCTGGGTTCGATTCCCGGGCGGTTCGCCTCATTTTTCATTTATTCGTTATCTCTCCTCCTCGTGTGCAGAAACGTTCCTTAATACTTATGTCGTTTCTATTCATATATATATATATATATATATGTGTGTGTGTGTGTGGTGTCAGTATCGAGTGTGTCCCCATTTTTCCCTTATAATAGCTTGGAGTCTGTTAATAATGGTGTCAGTGTGTTTCTTTATCACGATGGTGAAATATTTATATCTAAATATTCTGCACGTCTTTCCACAGTTGTTCAATATTTGATGGCTTCAGTTTATCCTTCTCAGCGTCTACATAGTCCCTTCTAGCCTCAACTAGATTCATGTCGGGGTTTTGTGATGGACACTCCATAACTTTGAGTTCTACAACTTTCTCCTTTCCCTTCAGATGTATTTTTACAATCTATGCCGCGTGTTTGGGGTCGTTATCTTGTTGTTATCTTGTCGAATCAAACGCTTTTTTCATTTGACACAGCATGCAGTTGAAGAATTCGCTTGTACTTCTCTTTAGTTAGAGTACCATCTATTTTCACAAGGTATCCAACTCCACATGAACTTATGGACCCCCAAACATTGATAGATTCCCCACCATACTTTACTGTTGGTTCTAAGCGCATATTATATCTCTCATCCTGTCGCCGCCTCATCCTGTTTTCTTTTAGACCCAACGGTTTTGAATTTTTATTCATCTGTCCACAGAACCATTGCCCAATCAGTCGACATCCAGTGGGCATGATCTCGTCCATATTTTACCCTCTTGGACTCGTTTCCTGGTCTCAGGTACAGTTTTTGGGCAGCAACTCTTCCGCGCAACCCTGCCTCCTGCAATTGACGTCGTATTGTTACGGCCGAAACGTTAGTGCTCTGTGAAGAATTCAAGTCCTGCTGCGAACTACGACTCCATTGTTTTCTATCTTTTAAGTATGTAACCTTCAAGTGTTGGTCTTGAGATTTTGTGATTTTCTTGGCCTTCCTTTTCGTTGTTTGTCTTTGGTTGACCCAGATTCAAGATGGCGTTTGATAGTGCTCCACACCCTTTTACAGAAATGTCCAGTTTTTTTAGTAATTTCTCCAACAGTATATCTTTCTTCTCGTAAAGTCACGATCTTTGTGCGAATATCTTCTGGTATCTGCCGTACTGGAGCCATTGCATATGAAAAAAATCAGTTGAGTCCACCCGTAAAAGAGATTTCAAGACATTCATTATTTCGATACATGATGTAGAAAAGTAGGAATGTTTATGAAACACAATACACATAACACTATTAAATTGGAAACATTCTATAAGCACAACTCTTCAAGTGTAATTAAGTAAAGACTGACAAAAACCGTAGCCTAAAATCGACTTTCAATGAAAAGAAAAAGGGATAATATACCTGAATGATGCAATTGTAAGAATGCTTTCAGATAGTTAAGCAATAACCTTGTAGGTTACTGTTTATATTGTGTATATGCGTAATGTAGACAATAAAATTATACTATTTAGGAACATTTGTTGCCAAATTATGGATTTTAATTAGAATATGAAGCAGTTTTGGGTCAATTTTAGTGGTGTTTCTAAACTCCTGAACAGTATTTTATATATATCATTATATCATTGGTGGGTGAATCAGATTCCGAAGTCATTTTGAATGAACTGAATTCGAAATCGTTTTAGTTGCATTCGGAATCAGATTCGCAAAAACTTGTCCCTTCAGATTCATATTGAAGAAATACAAATTTAGATTATGAAACAGTATTTAACTGAATTAAAATATGTTCTTATTTATTTAACTCTTTTATTTTATCGTTCATGTCATATCGAATTTTCAAATTATTGCTTACTGTAATCTTTAATTAAAACGTAAGAGTTTCAGTGAAGTGAGTAGATGAAGAGCCGTTTTGTATGTAATGAAAAAGATGCTAAGTCTCACTGCGAACGTTCGAATCAATTTCGGCTGTAAAAGCCGCAATGGAAGACTTTAATATATTCAGAGTAATACAGCAGAAGAACAGACCCGTATTACGGGTGAGTTAATGAACAAACGAATGTATGAAATCATATGAAAAAAAGAATAAAGTATGCCCACTAAAATCGTTACAGCACAGTTTAATCAACTGTTGGTTCTCGGATCGACACTGGTCCATGCAATTCTCAGAAGAAATGAAAGTTTAGTAAAAATAAATAGAACTATGACAACGCAGTACGGCGTTTTGGGCGCGGTGGTATGAACAGTGATTTAAAGTGCTGGAAACACTGATTAATACAGTATTTAGTGAGAGACTAACTTTAATTATATATATATATATGTGTGTGTGTGTGTGTGTGTGTGTGTGTGTGTGTGTGTGTGTGTAGCGGCAATAAGCGAAATCAGGCATTAAGATAATGCCAGGCAATAAGCTGAAAGCTAAGAATGCGTATAATCATAACTACGATGATGTACGTATAATGTCTATTTATATATACAAGAACATGAATAAATATAATCTAACATAACATAACATAAACAGTGAAAATGACCATTGTAACTAATGTTATATGCATTCTTATCTTTCAGATTATTGCCTACGCATTATCTTAATGCCTGATTTCGCTTATTACGCACCTCCACGCAGACCACCAACGCTAGTCTTCGATCATTCATACGAGTGAACAACTATGTGAGGATGAGAATATTAAGGTAACAATAAAACGAAAGCCGCAATTTTAGAAAATGTTACGCAAGTAAATATCGTATTTCCCGGCGTATAACGCGCACTTTTTTTTTCCCAAAATACTCCAAAAATCATGTACATGTTAAAATTAACTCGTTAAAATTGTACATGTGAAGTGAGGTAGGAGGTATATTTTTTCCTAAATTTTTATTTTCCTAAATTCTCTTCAAAATAATTTTCTCTTCAAAATTAGGGTGCGTCTTATACGCCGGGAAATATGGTATTTAAACTATGTATAAGCTCGTAAACAAAACCGTTTTGCGAGCATCAGAAATGGTAACAATCTTTAGAGTAAAGAAAATTCTGGTCACTTCATTGAAAACTGAGATAACATGGCTGTTTGTTTCTTGCACACGAGGAGATGGAAGCAATAGGCTTGCAATTCTTTCCTGTTAGAGTTTCGCAATTTTTATATTCAATTTAATAAAAAAAAAACAAAAAAATCTCAATTCTAGTTTGTAGGATCTTTCAGTTTGGAGGACTGCCACAGATTTTTACGAAAGTTAGCAAATCAATTATTTACAAATTTTATCCTAAGGAAATGTTTAATTCCTAACGTAACTTAACTAAACCTAACCTAACCTAACTTACATTTTCTTAGGAAAAAATTTGTAAATAACTGGTTTGCTAAGTTTCGTAAAAATCTGTAGCAGTCCACACAAACCAAAAAGACCCAGTTTGCCTATTATGCATTTCACACACACACACACACACCACACACACACACACATATATATATATATATATATATATATATATATATATATATATATATATATATAATAATTATTATATTATATATATATATATATAACCAAGGTTAACCAAGGTTATTATATATTCCAATTTTTTATTGAAATCACCGCTTTAACCACGGCTTACAATGAAACTTATTGGTGTATAGTTCATCATAATCTAACGAACACATCTAGTAATTCAAAGGCATACAGAATGTTTCGGACTGAAAGTGGGTGGAGCCGAACCTCATCAAGTGCTCACTGAGAAAACAAAGAAAACAAATAAAAAAAAATTGTGAGCTCAAAAATATTTGGCTAATATTAATTTTCCTAATATATATATATATATATATATATAGAGAGAGAGAGAGAGAGAGAGAGAGAGAGAGAACTCTGTGAGAATAAAATAAGCACATAAAAATATTGGAACAAAAGAGTATATGTGAAAAAACTTTACAAAAAAGTCATAAATAGTTTATATATTGACGCCACGAAGCTACGTTTGGTTAAAAAGATGTCTCGTAAAGATGGAGCTCACACTGTATCACTTTGGTTATAATACGGACAGCATCAATAGGTTTTCCGATAGACTAGACCTAGTTAGCTTCAGTCTGGGATAACCTCCTTCCTAATGGCAAAGTTCATGTGATGGAGGGAACCTATAGTTTTACGTGGGATCCGACCCACGGATCGTTACATCATCTGAGCTCAGAGTGAACGGTCACCCATCCAACTAATGAACGGGCCCAACGTCGTTTAATCCCGCTTATCTAACGGGAAACGGCGTTACCGCATGACCACGACATAGCCTAGTTTCTCGGTTGAACCTAAACAAACTGTAAACTTAATTACGGACGATTTACACAACACAGTTTTGGGAAAGTAATTTCGGAACGTGTTGTTAGATGGCGCTACTGTAAACTGTAATAAACGGTCATTGTAGTAGTGTGACATTTTATGAATGAAACGACTAATCTCATTAAAAGACTATGTAGTTCGTAAGACCTTTGGTTTTGCATTACTTTGAGAATGAAATGAATAATAAACGATGTAAAAGTTGTAAAGGAATTTTGACGGGGAAAGCGTGTGATATAACAATAATAATAATCAGTGAAGCGGGCCAGAAACTGGCACAGCGCTAATGCTTCCATTGGGCTAACTTCCAAATTAATTATTATTCCCAACATCAACGGGAGTACAAGAGAAAAAGCGTATAAGAATAAGGTAAATAAAAATACGTTTTGGACAAACTGCGTCAGAATGTACGTTCGAATTTATGCGAAATATGAGGAAACAATTTTTTTTTTTAAATATTTTTCCAATACATTACATGAACATACATTTATATATTTGCTTGGATTCAAATTCGATTTTTTTTTTTTTCTGGATTTGAATCACCATCGGATTTGCAGGCGTCAGATTTTGCCAACTATATATATATATATATAATAATGAGTTACGAAACCTCCGTTCGAGTATGTTATAAAAATAAATGTTCCTCTCTCTTTATACCTTATCTGACGTTCAGTTAAAATTTCGCTCTTGGCTGACGTCATCTCTGCGTTCTACGATCGATTTCAGAAAAAAGAAGAAGAGGATTTAGAAATTTTTTACGTGATTCTTGAATTATTTATTTCGAGATTTTACTTTTTATTTATCTTATTTTATTTTTTCTTATTTTATTTCTAAACATTTTTACTCAATGAGTTTTTCAAATTTCATCCATGGAATAATTTTGGCTAAAAATTCTTCAACGCTATTTTGGTACTTCTTTGAACGGTATTTCCTTCAAATTCTTTTGGAATATACATAATACATATGGTTAATAAAATCATTGAAGAGAGTCAGAAACTGCATTACCACTCATGTCAGACGAATACGGACCATTGCTTTAACTCATGAATGACTATTATTTTAATTATTATTAACTAGTATCATCGGAATTCAAACCCCCCGACCCGAATGTTTTCACTTCGCATCTATAGGTAAACGATGTTACGCACTGAGCTACGATAGCGCTATTCCTACGGTTATACATATACATACGGTTAAATACTATTCTAAATATATTTAATATTATTCTTATACTGTAATTAAATATAATTAAATATATAATTTATATACTGTAATTATAATAATTATGAAAAACAATAATAGCTTGGATATAAATGTCAAAGATCTCATTTTGTAGACTACAGTATTTTGCAATTTTTCATTTCTTATTTATTTCGATGTGAATTTATTATTTTAATAATAACATTTTCTCAGATTATGGAATTGTTCCTGAATGCGTGCAAATTCTCCATTTCAAGTCCCAGACAAATACCATTTCCTCGAATTGAAAAATCACTGAATTGGGCGGAGCTTTCTTTGGTCGTTCTAATGCCAGACCCTCGATTTGAAAAAGGATCAACGTATGAAATCTTATATAGATTCATATATTATATATATATATATATATATAATAATTATATTCTATATATATACAGTATATATGGTTTGACCATTGTATTCACCATCTATTATATTTGGTGAAAATAACTTTTCATCAAATGATTTTGATCATTTGGTGAAAATTGCCACACGCGACAGAATCTTCACCTGATCATACAGATGAAAAAGCAGAAAAAACATGATGATCAAATTCATTTTGATGCTGATTTCGTCCTTCTAATAATAGATTTTTATTGAAAAATGACTGATGTACAGTTTCAAAAAAAAAGTTCACCTAGAAACGTAAAATTTCTAAAAAGCAGAAAAAAATACTAATTAGTAATCTTTTTGCTTTCAATATTTTATTCCTTTTGGTGACACGAGTAAAATTACAACCAAAAACCAAATCGTTATTGATTGGTAATATTTTTTTTTTTTAGACGAGCTCTTTCCCGAAACTGTATACATACAGGATGTTCCAAAAATTCCTGACCCACAATGTACAACATTATATTAGCCTTTGGGGCAGTACTGGCACAAATCTTTAATTTCCAAACTGCCCTACTTCGGTTTTTTCCCTTCTATCTGTGCCTCCATCTTTGATTTCCTTTCTGGCCGATCTACAGCTGCGGTTGTAGATGGCCACTGCTCTTCTCTTAAAACTATTAACAGTGGTGTTCCTCAGGGTTCTGTCCTGTCACTCATTCTTTTTCTTTTTTTTATCAATGATCTCTTAAGTCGCACTTCCTGTCCTATCCACTCCTATGCAGATGATTCCACTCTTCACTTCTCCACCCGCTTTACAAGGCGTCCTTTTCAACAGTCACTCCATGTTTTGCGTAGGACGGCTATGGTGCACCTGACTTCTGGTCTTTCTACTATCTCTGATTGGAGCAGAGAAAACCTTGCGTATTTCAATGCCTCAAAAACTCAGTTCTTTCATCCGTCTACTCGTCACAATTTTCCACGCAACTATCCCCTTAACTTTAACAATACACACTTCAATCTCTCCTCTTCTCTTAATATTCTTGGCGTGATCTTTACTGGAAAGATCACATATATTCTCTTTCCAAAGCAGCTTCCAAGAGGCTAGGTGTGTTGTACCGGCTCCCCCCCAGGTTCTTCACCCCTACTCAGTTGCTATTTCTGTACAGGGGTCTTGTCCGCCCCTGGATGGAGCACGCTTCTCATGTGTTGGGTGGCTCAACTCACACAGCTCTACTTGGCCGTGTGGAATCAAAGGCTTTTCGTCTCATCAATCCCTCGCCTCTTACTGACTGTCTTCAATCCCTCTCTCTTCGCCGCAATGTTGCCTCACTCTCTCTTTATTATCGCTATTATAACGGACACTGCTCTTCTGAACTCTCTAACTGCATGCCTCCTCCTTCAAGGAGAGCACGCAGCACCAGACTTTCAACACATTCTCATTCCTTTTCTGTCCAACTCTCTAACGCGAGGGTTAATCGGTATTTTCAATCTTTCATCTACTGAACCGGTCAACTCTGGAACAATCTTCCTCACTCCATCTTTCCTTCTGTCTATGACCTTCAGTCTTTCAAACGCAGAGTGTCCAAGCATCTCAAAAAGCCTGGACCTCGATTTTGGCTTTCTTATTCCTCTATTGGAGAGGGGGATCGTTTTGGCGGGCATTCGCCCCTGGCCCCTTCTTCCCGCATAAAAAGAAAAACCTTTTGGGGACACCCTATACAGGAAATTTGGAAATGGCCCAATTTTTGTCATTCATTCAGTACATCGATCCTTTTTTTTTTCGCCCCCCACCCAAACCCCATGTGCGTAAGGTGTGAACGATAGACTAAGTAAACTAGGTTAAGAGAGTTAACTTAATTTTTTTTTAATGTTTATAAACACCCGTCACATTAAATTAGGTTAAGTTAAAATCACTTTCAACGTTTTTCTGGTCATTTATTCCTTTTAAATGTTAACAAATTAGCCGTAATTAGAAACCATAATTTATGTCCTTGTAATTTCTCTCTCGCTAAAACCTTTTTACCGCGAGGAGCGTAACGAAGATACTGTTTTCGGTCGTGTGTGTGTGTGTGTGTGTGTGTGTATGTGTGTGTAAGATAACTCTTAAACAATCTAACCGTTTGAGAGTTCTGAGGGCTGAGGTTTGCATTTTCTGATGCCTTTCGTGTTATTATTCTGTTTTATCAGAAAATGCTTTCCGCAGCGCATAAATGCGGAATGAATGAAAATAAAAAGATTTTCTTAATTTAATTTCACGCATATCAACATTCTTTTCATTATTTGAAATCACTTGATTGGACGGACATCCAATTTGAAAAACAGTTTCATCCAATCGCGTTCCATAAAAAAAAAAAAATTATAATTTACGAGTGAAATTTGTAATACAGTCATAATTATGCAATTTTAAAAGCAGTGAAAAAAATTTGAAAATTTTAAATCTTTTTTCCATTTTTTAAAATAAATTTTCTGGACTAAATTTTTTTTGATAATTGGGAGCCATATTCTATTTATAATGTTTTAATTGAAGTACATCTTGAAAACCGTGTTACGAAATAAATAATATTGACTTAATAATAAAACTGTATATCTTTCGATTGAGTGGCTTCATTTAATTCTCAAATCTAAGTTTACCTTTCGCTTATTACGTGCCTTCTCGAGAGGTACTCCAGTTCTTGCTATAAAAATGCAAAAGCTTTCACCTAAATCTCTTTTGTACGTCTTAACCCTGATAAGACTAACTACGCGAACACAGAAACCAATGGTTATAAATTATCATATTAGAACACTTGGCATAATAAGGCCATACAAAAGCCTTGATTTGCATACAGAACAACGCATGCGCGCTCATGCTTCTCCGTATAATACACGCGTATCTCGTACACTGGAGTTTTTAATAATAAAATGTTTAAAGATACAGTATATAATGAAAATGCATGAGTGCATCAAAAGAGAGAATATAAAATAAATAAATTTACGACGAGGGAAATTAAGAAGTTGGTGTGTAGACTGTAGATTAAAGTAGATTATGGACACATACTCGACAAGTAATTTTATACAAGTATTTTTTTTTTCACTGACTGTGTATATAGCTTTCATGCATGCATACATACATCACACATACATACATACATACATACATACATCATACACACTTGCATACATAAATAGGTACACACAAACATAATACTTACATACATTCCTAGAAGAGCGAGTTTGTTTCTACTGATACGTTGCCAAACCTAAACTAACCTAGTCTAACCAGCGCCCGTGGCTCAATGGGTCACACCGTTTCTCTGTACGCGAAATGAAGACACTGAAGTCGAGGGTTCGAATCCCAATAGTGCTGCTAATAGCAATCCAGGAGTTAGCCCAGTGGGCTGCATATATATATATATATATATATACTGTGTGTATGTACATATATATATATAACTTTGGTTTGCATCCGCCCGAATTGTTCATTCTGACGAAATTCAAACTTGTTGCTCCACCTTGTACCTCCAACTTAACGTGGAATCCGAACTACGACCCACCACGGGTGGTTAGAAATTACAAAGTCCACGTCCCGTACTCGATCTCACGACCTCCCGATCAGCAGCCCAGCGTCTTAACCACTAGGTCACCCAGGTACCCATTTATCTACCAACTTATTTTTTCTAGAAGGATGAACAGCTGGGTAAGCTGCGCACCTGCTGTTTTCGCATCGAACCCAGGGCCGGTGGATTCGTAGTCAGCGATGTTCACCACTACACCTCGAGGTGTGTATAATATATATATATATATATATATTATATATATATATATGTGTGTGTGTGTATTATTATGTGTGTGTGTGTGTGTGTGTGTGTGTGTGCGCGCGCGCGCGCGTGATGACCGTGTTAGGTTAGCTATTAACCATTATATCTTTAGACCGCATTCACACGGACTTGTACTGTATAGGACGCACTTACTGTACTGAAATGGAATTCTTTGAAGGCAAAAATGCGTTCCTCAAAAACTCTAAATTTGATTAAAACTACGGAGGATTTACTTCAATTTGTAAACAAGAGATAAAAGATGCTACTCCCAAATTCATTAAAGACGTTGCTATTGGTTTCCAAATTAGCGAATAAACGTGTCTGATGTTGACTTTATTTTGTCTTTATAAGTCTTTAGTTAGTGTAATTACTCCTATTTAGCAAATGAAGTTGGGAAAAAAAAAAAAACAGGTTTAAAATTTAAACTCAACCACAATTATTTATTTATTCAAATTGCAAACTATTTATTTTTCGGCCATAATATATACATTTAATTAAGAAGACTCTATGAAATTTATACAAAGTCATTAATGAAAATATTAAAGCAATGTCGTAATTTCTCGCATAGCATCTATGTAATAAAGTTATCGTAACGGAATGATTTCAATCTGAATTCTAAGAAGTGATTTCAACTAGTATAAAAAAAGGGGCCGCCAATCAAGTACAGGGTGTTCAAAGAAAAACGCGACCTAATGGAGAATGTCTATATCATTGTAACCTAACCCTTTTCGTTTCTATTTTGGGGTTGTGTTTCTTTATGGACACCCTGTAATATTTGATCGTGTTTCTGTTTTTTGGTTGGAAAAATTCATTTCGCAATTATATAATCACAGAAAAAAAAAGGACAAAATTCAACACTCAATCGGGGGATTATGGAAAGTTTACAATCCTTTAATGGCCTCAGAAGATACAAATGTGATAGTAAAATACTGAAATGGAATGCGAAAGTCTTATTTAATTGAAGGTACTTTTGGAAATTTAAAAGAACAAAATTAAAGCTGAATTATCTTCAAAATGTCTCTTTGAATGAAGAATTAAATATCATGGTTTATGCAGATTTATTTGAGGTTTATTGCAATATAAGAGATAAAATAGTGTTCTTTATAAGTACTACGTATCGTAGGTTTTGTACGTACAGTATAACCCCCTGTTGCTGTTGTCATCATTAAAATTTTCATTATCTTTCTAAAAATTTCTCTTATCACTTTTCGCCTCACATGCATACTAGTTTCATTATCTTTGTATTAAGTTTCTAATATAAGTATATGTCCTAAGCTGTAAGTTCCTTTCAGTTTTAGACTGGTTTTCATTATTCTTTGTCTTAAGATTCTAATATATAAGTATATATGCTAGTCCGAAGTTCCTTTCGGTTTTAAAGTCTCCTATAAACATTTATTAGATTCGTAAAATCTATAACGAATTTGTAGTTAAATGTTCAAAATACAACCCAGTACGTTCTACTCTGAACGTTCCCTTTTGTTTTTAAAGTCTATTATAAAAATTTTTAAAAGGTTTGTAATTATATCTATTATATAATTATAGCTAACTAATAGACTTCAGCCCGTAAAGCCTAAAGAGGCGAGAGAATATATGTATTCAATGTCAAGCACCACTAACATTTTGGTGGGGTTGATCGATATCTTTTTAAGGGACCAGGCTGACTCAGAGCACGACTGAACAAAATGGCCTCTGATACTTCGCAACCGGGTTCGACCCAGGTGGATCGTAGGATCCATATATTCCACTTTTCCATCTAGAATAAGTTAGAGTATTATACCGAAGTGTTTACAAGGAACTTCAGACCAATCAGTCATATAAAGGTACAAGGTTATAAATCTTATTTGTTTATTATGTCTTAGTTGAACCTTTCAAGAATTATTTGCACCTTATTTTTCAGGTTCGAAGATAAAATGTTTATTTTCCAACAATATTTAAAACATTTTAAAAACATTTTGGAAAATAATGTTAATTTTTTTAAATTAAGGAAAGAAGCAAAGCATCCTTTTTGGCTGTAAATCGACTTGAGCCACGCCCTTCATTCCTTCATCCTTTCTCCAGCAAGAGAACCGAACCCTTGTCCAATCCATCTCTTCCTTCATTATGGAAACAACCTTGATCTCTTTATTTTTATGGCGTTACGTTTTTTTTTTTTTTTTTTTTTAATCCTCGCGTGTTTTTTACATTATTCCTTAATTCTTTTTAGCTTATCTGTACACTTTTTCTGTTTACAATTTATCAATTATTTATTTACACCACTGTTACCTTCACTTATTCCTCGACACGTCAGTTTTTATATTTTCATTCACCTTCTCAAACCTTTCATGACATTCATTCGTGGTGTGACTTTATTGCGTAATTTTATGCTCCTATTTAGGGCGGGGATTTGGGTATTGACAGACGCCCAGTTCGGATCACAAAAAAAATAATAAACATTTTAGAAAATAAATATAATATATATATATATATATATATATATATATATATATATATATATATATATATATATATATAATACGCTTCAGATATATATATATATATGTATATATATATATATATATATATTATTATTTATTTTTTTTTTTTTTTTTTAATCTATAAAAATCTCTATTTCTTTCTAACACTTATTGTTTGCGTAGTTACTATATATTGTAATGGCCGAGTTATTTACAAGACTTTTTATTTGCCCGAGAGTGATAAACCTTCCGCTCTGTCTTTTGAAGGATTCTTTTGCACAATAGTCCGAAATTAAACTTAATGATTTTCATTTTTGTTGAAATTCTTTTAAAAATGATCTAAGAAGGGTATGAAAGGGATTTGTATTCTTCATTATTTACTAAAGGAAGAGAGTATAATTTTCTTGAAAGAAACGTATTTAAAAGGGGGGAAAAAAAGATGAAAATCTTGAGGACTATTTAGAATTACTTGTTTTTCATTGAAGAAGATCAGAGAAAGAATGTTAGTATGGGGACAAGTTAAAATATAGCAATGTATAGCTTTATAATAATAATACAGTCCCGTAGCCAGGACTTCCCAAAGGGGGGGGGATCGAAATTGTAGAAAGATGGACCTTTTGGTGCAACGAACTAGTCACTGAGGAGGGGGTTTAGAGTAAAGTTTAGAGTAATTTAGAGTAGTTTGTGAAGTTTCAGAAAAAAAAATGCCCCAAAAATGCAAGTGTTTATTTACAAAATGATGTTATATAATACAAGTATATTATCACATTATAAGTTATAACTATGGTTTCAAAAGTGGACCTTTCTTGTCAAGGAGGGGAGCGTCCGACCCCCCCCCCCCACCCCGACCCACCATGGCTACGGGCCTGTAATAATAATAATAATACAGTAATTCCATTACCAACGATTTCTTTTGATTAATATACCAGAGTCGAGGTCCAACCTAATTATAATGATTTTGTACTTGTAGTTATCTTAATACCTTTAAAATATAAGCCTTAAGGAAGGGAAACTATGTCGATCCTGATGCTAAAACTCTTCTGTAAGACTTAAACTGTGCTATTGCAATATCATCAAAATATAAACACTGAAACTTGATTGTCTAATATGTAGAAGGAGTGGTAGTAAAAAAATGTAACTGAACTCTACACCAAACTACAGTTAGGAGTATTCTCGTACTTTCTTCGTTCCCATGGTTACAGTTTAGAGTATACATTGTAATAACATTATGCGTGTTCGTTCCCCATTGCTTAGCCTCGGATAACATTTACGGTGTTCAGCAATGAGCAGAGTATTTGTTCCGTGATTTATGAATTTGGTGTAAACTACAAAAAGCTTTTGCATTTCATTATAATTTATAATTTATATATTATCAAAAACTACAACAAAATAAGATTATTCCGAGTACTTCCCACTTTATTTCAGCTTTTGCCGAGGCAGAGATGAAAACCTGAAAATCACTCTGAATAAACTAATCCTCTTATTTATTTTATAGCTTATTATAATAATTGAATGCATTTAAGTGCAATAACCGTACTAAAATAATTATATATATATATATATATTAGCTTGATCAAATTTAAAATAATTTCTCCCATCTTAAAATCATTTCCATTGATTACATATCTTTTTTTTCTTTCCGCCGAGATACACCATCACCAACTAACTGTCTCTTTCATACTTTTTTGTCTTACGAAGTTCTTTCCATTTATACCCATTTCAAAAATAATGTTGAAATAACGTTAAACTAGCGTTCAAACATCCTTAAACATGTTTTAACATTTCAGAGTTATACAGTAACATAATAGAAACAAAAATGATAAGAGGGAGTTATGTTTGAAGCAAATTAAAATAGTTCTCTTTCTTTGTTTATAATACGATGGCCCGCTAGTTTAAGTGAAGTCTTAAGATTTCCTTGTGTGCATACCAAACACGAAGGTTACTGAGGTTAAAGTATAGCTAAATTCTGGTAAAATTAAATTTACTTTTACGAAACATATATATATATATATATATATATATATATATATATATATATATATATATATATATATATATATGGTAATATAAACCTGTACTAAATAACTAATTAGTTTTATTTATTATTTATTTATTTTAAATATAAAAATATATAATTACAGTCAGGGCCATTTGGCCTGGGCCTTAAGCTTAAGGGAGGCCTCAAATTTAGAAACTTTCAGGTTTGGATATAATGTTTTGCAGTGAAAGTAATAATTGGGTTTAGCTATGGGCTTCAAAAGCTCGAAGTGGCCCGGGCCTCTGTGGACCTCTGAGAGGGCCTGGTTACAGTTATAAAAGTATAAATTCATATGTATGCATATGAATTTACGAGTTTATAACTGCAAATATGTATTTTAATATTTCATTAGATAATACTGTTACAATCTGTAAAAATTAATCTCGCTTTATTTACAACACCTACCTTTTGGGATATTGTGTAAAAAAAATACGTACAAGATATTCTACGTTTTATATAAATGACAAAATGTTAAATTTTCAGGCATTTATAAATATATTTTAGCTCCATTTAACATAAATTTAACTTAAATATTTAGTTAAATGTAAAACGTGCATTTAATAATGTTGTCGATGGAAACTGATCAAATTCTAGACTTTGCCTATTTTCATAATAGGAAAATCGCCTTGTTTTATTTTTACAACAAGCGTTTATAAGTCATTTATTCTTAAAACGGCAGCATTTAATTCAGCATTTTACTAATGTTACGCCAGATAGATTTGAATTAAGTGCCGCCATTATCTCGAGTGCCGGGGGTGGACACATAAAATACCTCTGGATGCGAAAACGTTATGCTTTTTCCGGTTTTTGAAATATATGACATGATTGTGTTGATTTTTATCTCGTTTTTGTGCGATGGTAAATATTCCGCTGAACTCAATCGGCAATTAATAACCAGAAGATATTTTTCTGGTCAATTTTAATGTGCTTTAAATTCAAAAGAATCTGACATTCATTTCTTACGCAAATGAGCAGTTTTCGAGATATTTTCTGTTTTCGTATTTGAAGAATCGCAAATTTAGAAACGAAACGAAAGTCAACTTCTTTCAAAATGCACCAAAATTAACCAGAAAAATATTTACTAGTGAGGGCATAACGTAACTTAAACCTCCTAATCTATCCTAACCAAACCTAACCTACCCACACAGGCAATACATATACTGTATATATATATTAACAAAAATGACTAACATGAAAATTAAGCCTGGGATGGATGTACTGCAATTATTTATTGTTTTAAAATCATTTTCACATTATATAAAACATAGTTTTCCACATTAGCTTTCATAATGATTGAGAATATTATAGTGTCATGTTAAGGTGTTAGTTTGAGTTCTGCGGAATATTAATCCTCGCGACTCCCTCCTTCTCAAGATATCCCGGATTCGAGTCCAGGGGGAGGTAATATATATATTGTGAAATAACTCGGAGGAAAAAGTGAAACATCCACTCCGAGTACTTTCGAGTTTATTACAATTCCTCTTCAGGGAAACTGAAACAGAATTGAAATAAACGCGAAAGTACTCTGAGAGGATGTTTCACTTTCTTCTGCAGGTTATTTCAAAATAAAGTTCATATATATATATATATATATATATATATATATATATATTATAGGGTGTTCAGAAAGTCACTGTGCACTTATATAATTAATGTTTTTTTATATTTCAGATTCAGTTGTTGTGAAGGCATGGTTCTTACAATTGAGGAACGCGTCTTTCTTGTCGAATACGTGTTTCGAGAAGGTGGTCGATACACAGATTTAGTGCGGCAGCAGTTTACTGATAAATTCCCAGGTACATCTCTTCCACATCGCAATACAGTTTGTAAACTTATCGACAAATTCCGTGAAACAGGTTCAGTGGAAGACGCCGAACGTAATGGGAGACCATCAAAACTATCCGAGGAGAAGCTGTTGGATATTTCTGACTCTATTATGCTGCAGAGTCCGTCAAAATCATTGCGGAAGTTAGCGCAGCAGCAAGATAAATATAAGTGCACAGTGACTTTCCGAACACCCTGTATTACGGCCTTTTTGCAAAAGGGTTAAGTCGTGATATTTTCGTTAAACGAAAATATCATGACTTAACCTAGCCAATCGTCAAGGGCGGGCAGTTGATTTAGATTTATATATATCTTACTGACTTATGTTCCATCCGGCTTAGAAGCTGGGTCGGGTCCCCCAGATGGCGTCTTCGCTCCAGGTTCTTCTCGTTTGTCACCTCCCTCCTGTGAACCAGGAACGGAAGGTGTGTCGGTTCGCCCGTACGCGGTACGCTCCATCATCATAGGGTTTCTTGGCAAATAAAGCAGCCGGTTTGCCATCCCTCTGCTGCTTGTTTGGTCCGTGGCTGGCTCCTTATTCTGTATATTCGGAGCAGCCCGAGAACGAAGGTTCTAGGGTTCCCTCTTCCGCCACCCGAGGAACGCTCTTGGTAGGAGTGCTCTCTCTCTCCCAGGTGTATATATATATATATATATATATATATATATATATATATATATATATATATATATATATATATATATACTGTGTGTGTGTGAGTGTGTATATATATATATATATATATATATACGCCTCGGTGGTGTAGTGGTTGACGTCGCTGACTACGAATCCATCGGCCCCGGGTTCGAGACCCGATGACGGCAGCCGGCGCGTAGCAAAACCCAGCTGTTCATCCTTCCACACAATAAAGAAAGTGCACCTCGTCAGGGAATGACGAGGTGTTTCGCTGAATACATGAAAGGCCTTGGGATAATGTTTTCTTTTTTGTTGTGAGTTTGCATCATATATATATATATATACACGAGGGTACTTCAGTAAGTATCTGCACTTTTTATTTTAGTGATAATACAGTATATGAAAATGAAAATGAAAAGGTTTATTGGCAGAGTCCATATGACAAATATCATTAATACAATGACAGTTCATATACTAAGGATAGAAATATATACAATTGATTACAAATAATATTGTAATGTCGAAGTTAAGTGGAGCTACAGACAGACGTTTTCGTACCAAGAAGTCCATAGCTTAGAGCAGTGGTTCCCAACCTTTTCACCACAAAGGACCCCTTTTATTTTTATTTTTTTCCCACGGACCCCATGTTTTTGAAAGATTTCGTCTACCAAACAAACTGTTTTTATTAACTAATAATTAACTCCTTTTCTCATTTTTCACTATCAAATAAAAGACATAAGAGAGTATGCAATTAAAATACAGCATATTAAAAAAAGTATTAATAATTCCAGCCAAGAGCAAGGAAACTTGAAATTTTAGCCTAAGCGCCCTTATCGTGGGTAAATGTACGATTTCCATTGGAGCCTCTCGAAATATTGAAAGCTCACGGACCCCCAGTACTACCTTCGCTGACCCCCAGGGGACCGGGGACCCCAGGTTGGGAACCACTGGCTTAGAGGATAAATGGCAGGACTCATGGATAGCTTGGATGATCGGGTTGGTTGATTTTTTAATTCTTTGCATTAGACTGTATTGAGCACGTCTTGTTACCTCCGGGAAGCTCGGGACATTGCGGGTAGCAAACATTTGCGAAGCTGAGCATCTCGGGGGTAATTTATGTAAGAGTCTAAAAGACCCGTTGTACAGCAAATTTAGGGTTCTGCCAGAACTTTTTTTATAATTCACCCACAGTTCCTGTCCGTATATATTACTGCAGAAAGTACGAAAGAGAGTGTCTTTAGCTTCACTTGTACAGAATCGAAAGTTCCTTATGGTCATATTCGCTTTAGCACACAGGCTTCGAGATTGTTTTCTTATATCCGAGTCATCACTCAAGGAGCTGGTAATAGTTTGACCCAAATACTTAAACTCTTGTACTTCCTCAATTACCTCACCATTCATTTTTAATCCTTATATCAGCTGGCTGATCACAGCTTTTAGGATGAAACTGCATAACCTTAGTTTTTGTAACATTAAAAAGAATATCATGTTTCTGCGAATAATCTTCGCAGACTTTTAGTAGCCGATCCAGACCTTTAACAGAGGGACTTATTAACATATCATCGGCATAAACTAAGTTATTTATCCTCGTGTTATCTATACAACATCCCACTGTTGCCTCGTTAAGTGAAGCAATTAATCCGTCAATATACACATTAAACAGCATAGGGGAGAGCAAGGAGCCTTGTCTCACCCCGCAAGAGGAGCCAAAACACTCGGATAGTACATTGCCCCACCTAATAGTGAAAGATTGGTGGGAATACTAAAATTTCAATAAATTTAATATGTACATGGAAACCTTCCTGCCTTATTTAGGCTTATTTAGGCTACTCGTAGCTGTCACATACCGTACGAGTAGTGAGCATGGCTCCGCTGCTTTCAATTTGTACTCAGGAAGAACAGAGATCCGTGGTTCGTTTTTTGTGGGCAGGTGTGAAAGAAGCTGAAATTCACACGCGTTTATTTGCTCAGTGTGGGAATAATGCGTTACCACGGCGAAGTATGTACGAGTGGATTCAAATGTTCAAGAAAGGTCGGACATGTGTGACAGATGCTCAGCGCTCAGGACGACCGTCAACATCAACCAGTGGTGACAAGCAGGAAGAAGCCAGAGCTATGATTTTCGAGGACAGAAAATTAACAATAAAAGAAATTGCATCTTCATTAGACATCAGTCAAGGGTCAGCCTATTCGATAGTTCATGACATTCTTGGCTTTCACAAGGTTTGTGCAAGATTTGTGCCCAAACAGTTGACAGAAGAGCACAAGCGTAATCGTATGGACGTTTGCTCTCATCTTTTAGCGTGGTATCATAATGAAGGTGAAAGCTTTTTGGAGCGCATTATCACTGGAGATGAAACCTGGATCCATCACTATGAACCAGAAAGCAAACGACAGAGCATGCAATGGAAGCATCCAACATCTCCCGTTACAAAGAAGTTCAAAGCGCAGCCGTCAGCAGGAAAAGTTATGCTAACACTTTCTGGGATACACAAGGCCCTATCCTTGAACATTATCTAAAGCGTGGAACTACGGTAACAAATGCATCGTATTTTGACATGCTTCGGAGTGAGTTAAAGCAAGCAATTCGCACAAAACGGAGAGGGAGATTGTAGGAAGGTGTTATTCTGTTACACGAAAATGCGCGCCCTCATACCGCTGCACAGACTAGAAAATGCCTTCAAGAACTTAAATTTGAAGTTCTCGACCATCCAGCCTACAGTCCAGACCTGGCACCTTCGGATTTTTACCTGTTTGGACCACAAAAAGACGCTTTAAGAGGTCAGCGATTCCAAGGCGATGATGACCTGAAGGAGGCGGTGCATGACTGGCTACGCACACAGCCAAAAACATTCTTTTGCGATGGCGTTAGGAAACTTGTAGATCGCTGGACTAAGTGTATTGAGAAACAGGGAGACTATGTTGAGAAGTGATTTGTTTATAATCTATCAGATGTGAAAATAAAATTGTGAAAATAAAAAGTGCGGATACTTATTGAATTACCCTCGTGTGTGTGTGTGTATATATATATATATACATTTTTCCTTGTGGATTTGAATCACATATACATATATATACTATATACATATATATGTTCAAGCAGATTTTCTAATGAATAAAGAACGCCTATAAATTAGGTATTTGTAGCTCGGAAATACGTCATCTTAAAAAGATCTTCAAAGCTTAAATAAAAGAAAATTCCCCAAAATAAACATTGAATGGAAGAAAAAAAAATAAGAGGAGTGAAATCCTTTTTGCACACAAGACTTCAACACGAGTTTTATGGATTTTATAAAGAAATACGAGTAATGTACATTTGTAGCGTTAAACAAAAATAAAGAGACGTCTTTTACATAAGTTTTAGTGCTTATTTTTGTATGTATTCAACCCACAACAATACTCTCTATGTGAGAACTGAATTCAGAATTTATACACCATTAATAGATACTAATTTTTTTTAAACTTCAGCGAGGGTCAATATCCAAGATTTTCCATAACATATATATATATATATATATATTATATATATATATATATATATATAATATATATATATATATATATATTATATATATATATATTTATTTATTTATTTATTTATTTATTTATTTATTATGTAAATGCTTGTAAATACAAAACTTGGTGATTTTCTTTCCATAGACATTTGTTTAGTTTTAATTTCGTTTCGGTTTCAACATATTTAGTTTGATAAGAAACTTTATTTGGAGTTTTCGTTCATTTGAAAGTCAAAACCGAATCCATTGCCTTGAATTTCTAACACACATTTAGTGTTAAAATGTTAAAAACATTATTCAAATAATGAATTTATTTCTTAATCAATCTCTCTCTCTCTCTCTCTCTCTCTCTCTCTCTCTCTCTCTCTCTCTCTCCATATGTATATGTATATATCCTTCATGGTTTATATGTGAATTTAATAATGTTATTCCAATTTAAATAATAAAAAAAATTGAATCTTGAGGCATGCATTTTATTACATACCTTTTGCAGTTTTCCTTCCACATTTACAGAGCTATTCTAATGACACGTTATGCATACCATATCGTGCTTTACAAACTGAGATGTATTCTGAGAACGTCACTTTCCTGAAAAATGTTGTACTTTATAGGTATATTTGGTCCTTCAGATGCAGCAACTCATTTTTAGGACTATCTCGCGTTTTTACACTTTTGTACTTTCTAAAGCATTTTTTAGTACGAGAATTTGTATTCTAAAAGAATGAAGATTTTTTTTGTAGGAAAGGCAGCCAAAGGTACGTACATTAAAGACAAGGGAAAATAATCTTCAATAACAACAAATTAGGGTATGAAAGAGATTTATGATAAAGTTGGAGAAAGTATACTGACGAAAAACGTTGGTGAGAGATTGGTTATACGAGTGATGTATGAAAAAAAAAAAAAAAAAAACACCACCCTCATATATAAAACGAAGGCGAAAATAATGATGCAACTGAGTTCGTTTGAGGCTTAGCCACAGGGTAGTCGTGAGAACTGTTTTTCTCATACCTCACATCATCGATGTATCGTCCCTTCAGTTAGGTCTCTACTGTCTAAAATCTAGAGATTTATTTTCAATCAGGGCAATCATGATAGATTCCGTCGAAACAGAATCGAAATCGAGAAAAATTAAGGTAGGAGACAATCAAAATAAGGAAAAACAATTTCACTTGATGCCACGGTAGATCACGCGACGACTCCATTCCATTCCTTTATGACTTCTCAGCCATTCGTGTAAAATTACTGCCTTTTTTTTTTCTGTTCACTTCAATCAGGTAAAATTAGAACCTTTCAGGAAACCAAGAATGCCTCACAATTACTGAAACGACGGAAGATTATGAACTGAATCTGTTTTCGACCTCGTGAGAGAATCATATATTTCTTCATACATATTAGAAACATGATAAGTTAGAGAAAAAAACTGCATAGCAAATTCGACATATATCGGTATCTACTGTACAGTGTACAGTATATTGTACCTTCTAGAAACAGCAGTTTAAGGCCATAACATATGGTCCTGATATATATATATATATATATATATATATATATATATATATATATATATATATATAATATATATATATATACACTGTGTGTGTGTGTGTGTGTGTGTGTGTATAAAATTATATATGATAATGATAATAATAATGCTAATTTCTGACTACGCGAGATATGCGAGATATGCGAAATTGACTTCTTCCTCAAAGTGTGTGTGTGTGTGTGTGTGTGTGTGTGTGGGGTGTGGGTGGGTGGGTGTGGGTGGGTGAAATAAAACTGTTACAATTATGGAACGAACGTCCTTAACATTTTGGTTTTGAAGACAGCGAGAAGAGCAAACTTTCTAACCCTCTCCACTCATTCAATACATACGAACCCGATCATCATATCAAATAACTGTCTCATTTACCCAAAATTTATATACAAAATTTAACTAAATATTTGAAGAGGAAGTGTTAACTTGATTAATGTAATGTCATGTTAAAATTGAACCCGAAAACCTTTGGTTAACTTTTGGTTTGTAAAACAAAGTTCAAATTCCTTTTGAAATTTTTAACTCCAAATTTTTCATTTTTGGAAATCTTTTAATTTCATACTTTAATAATTTATAACAAATAAACATTAATAACTTGCTTATTAACCAAACCCTTCAGGCAGCTGGTATATATTATATATATATAATATATATATATATATATATATATGTTACACAGAGACTGTGCATGGAACAAGAAACTCTTCTGGGAAATTAAATCCAGTGTAGTTCGAATAAGTAATGTAAATGACAAATACTATAGTTTTTCTTTTTTATGATGTTAGCCCGACGTGGGCAAACTATAGTATTTGTCATTTACCATTACTTATTCGAACTATAGTGGATTTAATTTTCCCAGAAGAGTTCCTTGTTCCATGTACGATCTGTGTGTAACATAAAAGATCTCAGGGGACCATTCTGAGTTCAATCCCATACATATATATATATATATATATATATATATATATATATATATTATATTATAATCAATGTCTAAAATTAGGCAAATTATAAATTGACTGAAATTCAGGCAATGTGTCAAATTGGTGGCGCACACAAAACCTAACCTAACCTTTCTGGTAACCCTAATCAAGCCATGAATTTTTAAGCAACATATTGGGAAATACCAGTGGGGCACTGGGCATGCATATGCAACATTTCCAGGAAGGTTAGGTTAGGTTAGGTTTTGTGTGTATCGCCAGTTTCACACATTGCCTGAATTTCAATCAATTGATAAATTGCCTAATTTTACATATTGACTGTAACATATGTACAGTATATATACAGTATATATAATATATATATATATATAAGGTGAGGCAATGAACATGAGCATGACCTTCGTCAGAATGAATAATTCGGGCAGAAGCAAAACCAAGGTTACCAACATATATATATATATATATATATATATATATATATATATATATATATATAATATATATATGTGTGTGTGTGTGTGTGTGTGTGTGTGTGTGTGTGTGTGTATACAGAGAGAGAGAGAGAGAGAGAGAGTGAGGATGCTTCAGAAGTCTGGATCCATAAGCAGAATTCACCTTTTACTTTTATTTTAACAATTGTTCAAATTGCTGCATGCCATTAACTTGCATAGATATATCAGTTCTTGCACGTACGCTTCGCTGAATTAAATTAATAAATTTAATAAATTAATAAATTAAATTATTAATGAATAACCCTAATGGTCTACGAGTCCAGACTTCTTAGATCCCATATATATATATATATATATATATATATATATATATATATATATATATATATATATATATATATATATATACATAGAGAGAGAGAGAGAGAGAGGGAGAGAGAGAGAATCACCCACAAAAGGATGATGAGAGAAATGAAAACCACACACCGTAACTATCTCATCCATACATAATTGGTTTCACCACAGATTACACAATTTTTTTAATCTTTCCTGAATGGAATGAGACACTTCTAATCGAAGGTCAAAAGGAAAGCAAAGCAGATGCCTTCCTTATCTACCAAAACCCTTAATTGTTTCCCTTAATAGCAGGTCATCTTCAGATCAGGGAAATCACCTGTAATTTTCATACAATAATGTTGTTTATCAGTTATAGCTGCTTTTCACTGGAAATGTAAAGAGAGAGAGAGAGAGAGAGAGAGAGAGAGAGAGAGAGAGAGAGAGAGTGAGAGAGAGAGAGAGAGAGAGAGAGAATATATATATATATATATAGATGTATATATGGGAAATGCTTTTATTTCTGAAACCATATCATAAATGTTAAAGATGTTCAGCGTTCAGTTCAAAGCATGGTAATGTTATATATATATATATATATATATATATAATATATATATATATAATATTATATATATATATATATATATATATATATATATATATATGCGCCGAAATCCATGGTTTTGGTTCAGTGTTGAGATATTTCACGCAGAAAAAGAAAGAAGGAATAGCGACGTTTCGCTCCAATCACTGGAGCATTCGCAAGCTTTATTCTCAAGCTATATATATATATATATATATATATATATATATATGTATCATTACTCCGTCTTGACGACTTTCAAAAAGGTCTTTTTAAAGACTTCAGAGTTTAATATCTTTCGCAGTTCTTCTTCGCCAAAAAAAAAAAAATGATGAAATCCTTTTGTAATTGACAGAGAAGCGATAAATAATAGCTTATATTTCGAGTAAAAAATTATAAGAGCGTTCTTTATTATCTTATACATCATTTTACTTTAAGGAAGTAAGTCTGAGCGGCTTCACAAAGCTTTGGGAGTCCTTAGAAAATCCTTCAAGGCAGGATTAAGATGTCATAAGAGTTTTGTAAGATTTATTTCAAATCCTTATTTGTGACGTAAAATGTTTCAATTTCGATAAGACAGGTGAGATTTCAAGAATATATATAGATATATATAATATATATATATATATATATATATATATATATATATATATATATATATATATATGTGTGTGTTACAGTCAATATGTAAAATTAGGCAATTTATAAATTGACTGAAATTCAGGTAATGTGTCAAACTGTGATACACACAAAACCTAACCTAACTTAACCTTTCTGGTAATGTTGCATATGCATGCCCACTGGTATTTCCCAATATGTTGCCCAAATATTCATGGCTAGGTTAGGTTTAATTAGGTATTAAGTAAATCGAGCATTTAACAAATTGCCTAAAATTTTAGTCAATTTATAAATTACTTATTTTTACATATTGACTTAATAACCTTTGGTTAGCTTCCGCCCGAATTGTTTATTCTGACGAAGATCAAGCTTTTCACTCCATCTTAGACCTAGAGTTTAACGTGGAATCCGAACCACGCCCCACCAGCAGCCCAGCGTCTTAACCACTAGGCCATCCAGGGTACCCATTTACCTACCAACCACTTTCTTTATTGTGTGGAAGGATGAACAGCTGGGTTTTGCTGCGCGCCGGCTGCCGTCGGGTCTCGAACCCGGGCTAACCACTACACCACCGAGGCGCATAATATATATATATATATATATATATATATATATATATATATAAAGTGAAATAAAAACAATTAACTTAGCAAGGGTACCAGAGCATTAACTGCCAATGGGCAAAGAGCCATTGATATTTTAAACTTTATTGTAAAAGTATTTATAAATTCAGTTTAAGCCTTTGAGGGCATTTTTTTTTTCTCTTTTGTTTTTTTTTTTTAACCGAAAATTTTCCATCCCAGTTTTAAAATTTACGGACAAGGTTATCTCTCTAGATTTGCTTTTATATATTACAGTCTACATATACTTACTCTCATTTACATAATATCTGCAATGAATTTCAATTAATTGTTTATTCTATTCTACATTTACAAGTCAGTAATTATTACGTATATAGCTGTGACAGCGAACAAATGCTTTAACAATGAATCTCTCTCTCTTTCTCTCTCTCTCTCTCTCTCATATATTATATATATATATATATATATATATATATATATACACATACGAGGGATGTTTCTACTTGTAATTTTCTTTCGCACAGAGAAAGAGAACTTGCTTCTCAAAATTTCCTTTTCTTAATTCATTGAAGCCAATTAAAATGAAATCGCTTGAGGACTTAAATTGGATAATAATAGGTTATAGCCTGTTAACTATCGTGTACTGCGAGAGAAGATCTTTGCCGTTTTTGCTTTTATTTAGTATATATATATATATATATATATATAAATAAGAATGTTGTTTATCAGGTAACGCATATTGAGTTCCCAGTTTTAGGGATTTTAAGCATATATATTTTTAATTATTGTGTCAGTCAGGTAATGATTGATAGATTATAATTAATTTAGAAGCTAAAATATTTTAATTTTTATAATAACTCGAGTAGATATTTAAATTCTTTCTCGTATGGGAGTAGTATGAGTGAGAAATGCAATAACCGCGCCTTAAATAAGATGGAACGGGTAAAATAAAGCGAGAAACTCGGAGCTTGAGTGGGATTCGACCCCATTTTTTTTTTTTGGGCGGTTTCTAGATGGCATGATCGGTAGAAGAACCGACTTTGAAACCACGCAACGCCGGTTCGAGCCCTATAAACTCCCAGTTTCCCCCCCGTTTCCAATCTAAAAAGTATTCAAGAAAATACTTTAGAGGGTGCCATGAATCCTTTTTTCTCTTTCCTAAATTATGTTACGATTTGCGTGACTGTTAAAAAAAAATAAACCCGCAATTTTGCTACTTCTAATAATTAAAATTTGCATAAATTTTCATACGTAAAATAATATACATTATTTTATTTAGCGCAGACATAAGTATGTTAAAGGATATAAATCTACAAAGAAGAAGATTTGCTCATAATTCAATTCTTCTTTTTTAAAAATTAAAAAATTAAATTTTTCAAGTATTATTTTCCTTTCTGTGAATTACTCTTTTATTACCGACTCAAATTAGCCTTATTATAATTCAGTCTGCGTATAGTGAACTTTGGTGAAGTTGGTGAAGTTTCGAAATTCATCACTAAATCGCGTATGAGTGCTCAAATATAACTGGAAGTGCGGATTATTTTCGGAATTATATTTTTTATGGCAGTCACAAGTATGACTTAAATGGTGCCTTGCCAAAAAGCACTTTTTAATCCTGGGTCATTGATAACTTCTCTGTGAATGCGTTTTTAATGCAATAACCGTACTCAAATAAGATGAACATGGGGGGGGAGGGCGGGTGAAGACATTAAAGTGGGGAAATGGAGCTACTGGGACTGGAACTCGCTGCTGCTCTTAGTTAAAGAAATGCATGTAGTACAAATCTGGTGAGAAATAGACCGTAAGTGAATGTATGAGGGATAATAATAAAAATATATAAGAATTTTAAAGAAATTGAATATTTACTGACGAAGATAATTCCATACATCAGAAATACACTTCCCTTCGTACTCTTGTTTTTACGGGTCGTATATCCTTTACGTAAATATATTCTCTTAAAACGAGGCCTGTAAAGAGATTGTAAGTAATCCAAAAATGTGAATGGCTTATTAATGAGCAAAAAAAGAAAGTAAAATTCACTCAAGCTTGTGATTGGGTCACTTTTTATCCTCGCCTCTTTTAAATTTTTCTTTTTATTATTATGAAAAAGTAACCGAGAAACAAACGTGAACTTATTGAAAATTAATAATTACACGAGAAATTTCTATTGTAGGGACAGGATGAGAGTAAAAAGCAATTCTCTACTTCGTCAAATTGGTTCATGGTGGTCATGTCGAAACATCGCTTCGCCGTAGATCAGCGAAGTTAAACGCCATTGGATCTGCTCAGTAGTTGGATGGGTGACCGTCCAGATGATGTATAGACCCGTGGCTCGGATCCCACGTAAAGTTGAAGCTCTTCTCCGTCACGTAACCCTTGAAGTTATAAAGGAAGTTAAACAAACCCCAACAAATCATCTTATATCAAATCCCAAAATGAGGCGGGATGCTTCGAAAGACGGAATTGGGGATCTATTATGAACAGCTGTTCAAAAATATCAAAAGTGAGTATATAACATTAAATATGAGCATCCATTCAAAATGTCACTCGTCACAAATGTGTTACATATACTCTTCAATAGTTGTATTACACTAATAATTACGTACAAAGTTATTAAGATTTACTTTGGAGAAAAAACAAAACTTAATTATTCTTATAGAAATTTAATAATATATATAGATATATATATATATATATATATATATATATATATATATATATATATATATATATATATATAAACAAAAGTCCTTCCATCTTTACTTCAAAACGTGAAATATACGTTCACAAAATAAAAAAATTAAAAAAATAATAATTTGGAGATCACTCGGCATCGAAGAATTTCCTTTTCAAACTGGAATGTAGCTATATGATTATCCTGTGAGCAGACTTGAGAGGGTATGGAAGGTTTGGGCACGGGAGAAATAGCTACCGAATACCTTTGGGCATCACCACCAGATCACGAGTGGGCGTCTTCCCAAAGACTAAATCTCAAATCTAATTTTTAAAAGCCTCAAGGCCACTTTTTTCCTCTCTCTCTCTCTCTCTCTCTCTCTCTCTCTCTCTCTCTCTCTCTCTCTCTCTCTCTCTCTCTCTCTCTCTCTCTCTTCCGCATTTATGGCGTTTCACTGTATTTACATGAGAAGATTTTAAAGACGGCTTTGAAGGTACGGTAGAAAGCCAAAAAATTTCCATCCAAACATTGATCGTTACAGTTTTGTTTAAAGTTCTCTTTATATATATATATATATATAACCTTGGTTAACCTTGGTTTTGTTTCCGCCCATATTGTTCATTCTGACGAAGGTCATGCTTGCTGCTCCACCTTAGACCTACAGCTTAACGTGGAATCCGAACGACGACGGGCGGTCAGAAACTACAAGACCTCCCGATCAGCAGCCTAGCGATTTAGCCACTGGACTACCCATTTATCTACCAACTGAAGACTGAGCAGCTGGGTTAGCTGCGCGCTGCCTGCAGTCACCAGGAATCGAACTCCGGACCAATGGATTTGTAGTCAGCGATGATAACCACTACACTACCGAGGCGCATATATATATATATACATATCTAAAATTCTGTAGTATATATATATATATGTATATGGTTTTTCTTTGAATTCAGAATGGTAAATATTTCATTTTCAATAACTTTTCAATTAAAACAATTATGATATATAACTTGACAGGTAAAAAATTTATACTTCTCAGTTTCGTTAACGTACGATCATCCCATTAATTATGTATTGTTGTACCGTATACTAAAAATCAAAACAGCTTAGTAAATTATTAATTTCCTTTATACTTTATAATTATATATATGTATAAGATCGGTTCCAGTTGTCGGGATACACTAGACCACACCTATATACGATGACCCTATATAAATTATTGAATGATTGGTCTTTTATATCCTTTAAACAATAAAATACGGAATACGAGTTAGCCACCCGGACCACTGGTTACAGTATAATAACCAGTGGTCCGGGTGGCTAACTCGTATTCCGTATTTTATTGTTTAAAGGATATAAAAGACCAATCATTCAATAATTTATTCTTTAATGCTGCATTGTATGGAGATGACAGGCAATTGTATAATAAATTTATTATCTATCGCCTTTTTCATTTTCCTCATTTCTAAAATGAAATATTGTTTTTTTTTTGGAAGGCATTTAAATTTGTAAAGGAAAATTTTCGAAATGTATCAAAAAATGAGAATGTATCTTTATTCATTTTGATCTATAATAATCATACTAGTAGTATTTTGAAATATATTTCCCGCGCGCATACAGTTTTGAGGGGAAAAATGTTCGCCTACAAACCTAAAATTTATAAAAAGCGTAAAAAATTACTAATTAGTAGTGAGTGGGTTAGGTTTTTGTAAATTTATTCGTGTCACCAAAAAGAATAAAATATCCAACGAAAGACCGAATATTACTAATTAGTAATTTTTCATATATATATATATATATATATATATATATATATATATATATATATATATGAAAATTATTTCATAAAAGTAACACGTGAAAAATATTTATGATGAATAAAACCACGAAGGAAAGTCAACAGAATGGTGCTCAAGCGCTTTCGTCTAATGACATCCTCAGGAACACTGAGGATGTTATTAGACGAAAGCGCTTGAGCACCATTCTGTTTCCTTGCCTTCGTGGTTTTATATATATATATATATATATATATATATATATATATATATATATATATATATGGATCTTTTCCGTTTGACGGCCTGTAATATTTTTCAACATTTTGTTTTTTATTGTCCAGTTTTAATTGAGGATTTCGAAAATAACATTCCTGTTTTAGAGAAACAAATAGTGAGGCAGTTATATGCAATTTAACAAATTTAAAATATATATTTTTAAATCGTATTGGGATCTTTTTGGTTTGACGGCCGGCGGAAAAAAACGAGTCATGACTACGGACCATCAAATTCTAGACTCTACCAACTAGTTAGGTTAACTGAATGCCCAGTTAGGTTAACAGAATGCCCGGCGAGGTCAACTGTACGCCCTTGACGATTGGTTAGGTTAAGTCATGATATTTTCGTTAGTTTACTGTCAAACAAACGAAAATATCACGACTTAACCTAACCAATCGTCATGAGCGTACAGTTGACCTAAAACTTTCAAGGATTTGGAATCTTAAAGCGTATATGATATTCTCTAAACTAAAATGTATAACTGCCTCACTATTTGTTTCTCTAAAACATGAATTTATTTTTTAAATCTTCGATTAAAACTGGACAATAAAAAAAAAGTAGTATTAAAAAGTATTACAGGCCGTCAAACCGAAAAGATCCATATATATATATATATATATATATATATATATATATATTATATATATATATATATATATGTGTGTGTGTGTGTGTGTGTGTGTGTGTTAGGCAATTTCAACTGTATATTTCAACGTCGTTCGCGTTGAAATATACATACTTATCCCTTAATTCGCTCTTCAGTAAGACCGTGGGATTTTCAACTCCTCCCCCGCCCCACCTCCAGGATGCACACCGCGCGCGACAACTATTCCACGCCTTCAAAACGTGATCAAAATAATTAATTCATTTTCATAATCATCGAAACTCTCCGCTGTGTCCAAGAATGGCTCTGAACTTTTGGTATATCCGTAAATATGGGTGAGACTTGAATTTTTACCATTTTATTACTTAGACGAGGGTCTCGTAGTTCGGTTGGTTAGGGCGCCGCCCTCCACCCATGACACTCCGCTGAGTCGTGGGTTCGAATTCCATTGCTGTCCAGCCCTAGAGCTGAGCGGTTTGTCTTTTCTGTATCTTACGATACGACGAAGCGGCCGGCCGGTCAGCCCACTTTAATTGACTCGGGCCTCTACCCCTCGTTTCTTTGTGGGATATGGGACAATTGGGACATGGATGTTACTTCTAACCTTTTATTACTTCCATGATCATTTGTCTTATTTCCAAAAGTTATAAAATAAATAACGTATAAAAGACAGAGAGAGTTAATGACGTCTTACTCATATTGTGGGTGAGTAGTATGGTGGCGTCTTGATAGTATATATATATATATTATATATATATATATACATTATAACTGCAAACACGCAGTATAATTAATGTAAAGAACGACGCTTTGTATAGGAGAATATTCCGCGCAAGATGAGAGCGAAAGAACGAAACAAATGAAAAAATGAGGTAACCACGCATGCGCGCATGTAGAGGAATTATGACATTTGATTGAGTGAGGCCCGTGGTGTAATGGTTATCATATCTGACCGGCAATCGGAAGATCCCGGGTTCGATTCCCGGGTGGTTACCTCATTTTTTTCATTTGTTTCGTTCTTTCGCTCTCATCTTGCGCGGAATATTCTCCTATACAAAGCGTCGTTCTTTACGTTGATATATATATATATATATATATATATATATATATATATATATATATATATATACTGTGTGTGTGTGTAATATATAATATATATACTGTATATACCTCGTTAGCCTTGTTGCAGTTCCGTGCGTTGGTCTCTCTTCACACGAAGGTCAAGCTGGTGGCCCCGCCTCTAGGCCTGGCTTGGTGGAGGAGCGAGTTTCCCTCTTGTGCTCTCCATCGCACACCAGGTTCATTTGGTACCGTCCTCAGCCAGGCATCTGGTCTTCTTTTGAAAACTTCAACTTTGATCCCTGTAACATTCCTAAGGTCCTTTGGAAGCTGGTTAAAAAGTCGTGGGCCCCCTGACAACCAACCTATTTTCCCTCAGTGTTGAAGAGGTTCCTTGTCGGGCCTCTAATTTGGGAACTCTACACATTTGTACTCCCTGGAAAGAAGAAGAGAGAGGTACACCATAATCTACATATGGAAAATGATCGAAAAACTGGTACCAAACCTCAAACTAAACTCACTTAGCATCCAAACAACGCTGGAAAATAGGAAACGTTCTATTTTCCAGCATTGTTTGGATGTTAAGTGAGTTTAGTTTGAGGTTTGGTACCAGTTTTTCGATCATTTTCCATATGTAGATTATGATGTAGCTCTCTCTCTTCTTCTTTCCAGGGAGTACAAATTTATTTACGTAGTCTTTCCCAGTAGTTGAGTTCTTTGCAGTCACATCAATCTTAGCTGTGAAATGTCTCTGAGTTTATTCTGGTATATATATATATATATATATATATATATATAATATATATATATATATATATAGTAACGTGCAAATTAATTGGACCACTGGTAAAATTTTGGGAAAAAAATAAAAAATGTTTAATTTATTTTTATTTTTTTATTTTTTAAATTAAATATAACCACCTCTTTAGCATATAACTGCATGCATAGCTGCATGCACTCCACGTGAAGACATTTCTTGTTAGAATAAAAAAATTAAATAAAATGTTAAATATATTAGTGAAGCTACATTTTCTATTTTGGAACAAAAATTTTACGAGTGGGTTCAATTCATTTTCACAATACTATATACTGTGTGTGTGTGTGTGTGTGTGTGTGTGTATATAATATATATATATATATATATATAATATACTGTAGATAAAAGTAAAAGACAAGAAGTGGTGGAAATGTTTGAAAGTGGTAAGTTTGATCTACTTGGTGTGTGTGTGTGTGTGTGAAACGAAGTTGAAAGGAAATTAGGAGCTTAAATGATGTTGAATGAAAGGAACAACAGCTGGTGCAGATGAAAAGAAACATAAGAGAGGGAGTGGCGTTGTTCATGAAAGAGGAATTGTATAAGTCTATGTATGAGTGTAAATTAGTGAGTTCTAGGCATCTGTATGTAAAGTTTAGAGTAAGAAAAGAAAAGGGAGTTTGCGTTGTTGTTGTGTATGCTCCGTGCGAAGATGCAAAAGATATGGTGAACGAACGTGTTTTGAATAGTTATGAAATGCAATTGAATGGGTGAAAGATGAGTATAAGGTAATAGTGATAAGAGATGTGAGTGAAAAAGTTCGATCATATCCAAAAGATGAAGTGTTAGGTCCATGTGGAGTACCAGGCGAGAGTGGAAATGATGAAAGTTTGAAAGAATTGTGTGCAGAACATTTTTTTTATGTGGTTGTTTAACCTCCTTCGTAACATTCAAGGCCATATGACGGAGATAACCTATAGCTTTTCGTGAGATCCGAACCACGGGTTGCTACATAACCAGAATGCAGAGGAATACTACTACTCAGGCCCACCAATGTCGCTTGACTTCGCTGATCGACGGGAAGCGGTGTCACGACATTGGCCACGTCGTAGCTCTTTGTGGGGGGGTAACTCTTTCTTTAAACACAAAGATATACATAACTATACGCGGTATAGAATGAACGACCATAAGAAGTAGTGTTACTGATTATATGTTGTTTCAGAGACTCATGTTAAAGTCCGTGTATGATGTAAAAGATGTAAAAAGTGAGCGGTGGATTTTCAAATTGTATGATTGTTCTGTGTAAGTTGAAGTTGTATTCGTAGTATGTGAGAAAGAATGAAAGAAAATTAACTGAAAAGAGAACGCGTTTGAAGATAGAAAAAATGAAGGAGGAAAAGGTACGGGAACAGTATAAGAAAACGGTGATTAAACTGAATAGGTGAAATGTAGAATGTTGAGGTTTGGAAAAAAGTTGAGAATGCTTTAAGGAACGTGTTACTTTAAGTAGGTGTGTAGGTGTGTAGATGTGTAGCTGACTTTAAGTAGGTGTATGGTAGAAAGAGAGTTGAAAGGGTCAGGGGAAGAAGAACAGCGTGATGGAAAGATAATAAAACTAGTTTGGTACGTGCGACACCGGAAGTATGGTAAGAATAATTCATAAAAGGATAAAGGCGGAAGTATGGGAGATGAAAAAGGAGAAATATAGGGTCCTGAATTGGGAAGGGTCAACAAAGCAGTAGAGCACAGTACGGAGGAAATTGAGAGAGATATTGGACGAAGGATGAATAAAGTATTTGTTAGTAACAGAAATTAATTTGGAAGGAATTCAGGAAATACAAGGTAATCAAGGAAGAGCGTTGATGGATGAAGTAGTTCGAGAAAGATGGCATGAGTTATTGAGTATTACTGTGAGTTGTTAGGAACTAATGAGAAGAGAGAGGCTGAGATTATAGCTGCTGGAATAGTAAGGTGAGAAGAAGTGATAATCTGGGACGGGAGAGGATTTCGAAGGAGGAAGTGGAAAGAACGATAACGAAATTGAAAATTTGTAAGGCAACACACGTGAATGATGTTTACGGAGAGATGCTGAAACAGGGCTGCATAAATTTATGAAGAAAGGTTTAACAATTAATTAGACGTGTTAAAAGATAATTTGAAATCCAGATTATCAATGAATGCATCATAAAGAAAATCCTAAAATAAATTTACGAATACGTTAGTAATAAAAATCTCTTAAGAAACAATATATCAGCCATTAGTCAGTTCAATTGCTGGTAATTAATAAATAATTAATAAATAACTATAAAGAGATTGATATAATTTTAAATATAATGCTTTACTTCGGTTATTACTGTTAAGGCTATTTCAGTTATTTCGGTTATTTCGGTAATATGTTCATTAACGTAAATGTGGTTCCAAGGGTGACAAACGTAACTGTTGATCCAAGAAACTGCACACTATTAGATTGGTTAGAAATTAATATATCTTCGGATTCAGACCTATTTTACCTAAATCATTTAAATAGTTAAAAAATAAATACCTCGAATCTTTAATTAAAATCTTTAATAAAATCGTTATTGCAAAACATTGTCTTGTGAATTTTAAATTAGCTAATATAACTTCAGTCTTTAAAAAGGGTGATAAGCAACAAGCAGTCAACTACAGACCTATAATTTTAACTTCTGCTATGGGAAAGCCTTTTTAATATTATTTGGAATCGCATAGTCGAGCGCCTTGAAAGCAATAATCTTATGAAACATCATCAGTATAAATTTCGAAGTAATGAATCTTGTTTAACTTATTAAAAGTTTCTCATGATGCCATTGGTATTTATGATGAAAGTAGGGCAGTAGATATCGAGTGACTGGGGTGGATATTCATTAGCTTCAACATTTAGTTGCTTTTCTTGCTGTTCCAGATAACTGTGGTTGAGTTTTGCAGTATGCTTAGGATCTCTGTTGAAAAATTAAATTATCGCCAACAAGTTTCCTTTTTATTCTTCTTGAAGGGAGATGTTAAGAATAAAAATGGTCGAGAAAACGGTGAAATAAACGAACGAGAGGGTGAATCGAGGCAGTGCCGGCCTTAGGGGTGTGCGAACCGTGCGGTCGCACAGGGCCCGCAACTTAGGGGGGCCCGAAAATTTCACAGAAATTTACCATCGACGTCAGAGTGCCAAAATTGGTGTAAATTAATGTAATTTATTTTTTTATTTTCAGATCACCGATCCATCATGGCCTTAATGATTGCATTATGATAGTTTAAATATTTGATAATAATAAAGTAATAAGTAGTAATAATAGTAAAGGCTGTTGGTCTGTTGGTATTCTGTTACAGGTGCACTTGTATAGTTAAATTTTACTTGTTGTACTTGTTAACAATCTACTAAAATAAAATGATTAGCAATGAAAAACAATTTGACTTGTGTCATGGGGGGCCCGTACAGTATACTCTGCACAGGGCCCGAA
>JAJOZX010000871.1:895000-970000 GCA_023014485.1 Bathynomus jamesi
AGAAGTGGTAAACAATATGGTACAGTATAATAATAGAAATAATAGAAAAGAAAAAATGGTAAACAATACTGTGAACAGAACATGTTAAACTACAAATAATAATTAATTCTTATTACTACAAATTAGAAATGATGATAGTCTTAAAGTTATAAAAATACAGATAAATGAGGCACATTATAAGTACGGTATGGCGTAATATAATGGAAACTTTCAACATATAATTTATATAACTTGTGACTGTACCCGATTTTAGATTGTGAATTTTGCATATATAATAGGGCATTTTCTTTGTTTAATAATATTTACAAGTTGCAATATATATATATATATATATATATCAGTGATGTAGTCGAGACCACCAAGTCTGAGACCGAGACCGAGACCTGATCCTGTGAGACCAAGATCGAGACCGAGATCAAAGGTTCGAGATCGAGATCTACCTTCCGAGATCGAGATCGAGACCAAGCTCATGCCCTTTCAATTTGTTTTACACTACTATGGAAATTAGACTATGTTACGTATATTAATAAACTAATAACTACTTTCTCAGATGTAGTGTGTTGAATACAAAAAGTGTAACCTATAAAAAAAAAAAAAAAAAAATATATATATATATATATATATATATATATATATATATATATATAGTACTTTTTATTATTTACTTCTTTTATATCTGTTACAGAAGGTTTAATGAACGTACCCACTACCCAGTTTGACTTGTGCATTTATTTAAAGCATGATAGGTGCTCATTACACTTAAGGAACATCAGCATGCTCAGAAGATCTGCTGAAGTTCGACTTCTGTGGGGCCTCATTATTATGCCTCCATGGCTAAATACACGCTCAATTGGAGCATTAGAGGCAGGCACTGTTGAAACAGTCATGGCAATATTGGCCAGTGATGGGAATTTATCCTTTTTCTGGTGCCAAAACTTTATTGGAGAGCAGTTGTCTAAAATATGAGATTCATCGATCTCTAAGAGGTACCGCCGCAACTGTTCCCTGCGGTTCAAAATCTTCCCAGTTTCAACGTTCTTCTTCTTGGACCGATAGCTTTGATATTTTGCCATTAGTCTCGGAACTTTGGTTTGACTGTTTTATTTCGTCATCGCTGCTGTGAGAATGAGCGCTGTCTCACTGTATCTCTTCATTCTCCGTGCTTGAGTTTCCTGTATAGCATTTTTCCAACACCATTTCTATGAAAAATAAATTGACATATCGGTACTATAAACAGAGGCATGGCAATTAGCATATTGCATAAGGTCTAAATAATATATATATATATATATATATATATATATATATATATATATATATATATATATATATATATATATATATATATATATATATATATATATATGAGACATTAATTCAACATCCACTGAGCCCAAAGAGATCTATAATGAATTTTAATGATAAAAAATATACCGGTATAATGAATAAATATAAATAAATAATGTATAAATAATTCTCTATTTAGTGTTTCCATTTTCAATAAAATTAATCTGACGGGCGCGGGGGGACAAATTTTTTTGTAGCGCTAACCTAAAAAAATCTAGACCCACACACCCGCAAGACAAACGTGGCAACTCAAAACAGGGTGACTGATTAGTGAATACCTAGAGTCCCTTACTTTTACAAACTTTCATAAACATTCTGAATTGTGTCTGTTCAACCAAGCCACCATCATGAGTATGCCAATAACATGTATTTCTCATTACGGTCTCGAGAGGTCTCGAAAGGTCTCGGGGAGAAAAACCGAGACCGCGTCTGTCGACACCGAGATCGAGACCGAGATCTAAATAGCGGAGACCGAGATCGAGATCTGCAAATTGGGTCTCGAGATCGGTCTCGAGACCGAGACCGATCTCGAGACCTACATCACTGATATATATATATAATATATATATATATACATACACACACTCGCGTACATTAATGGGAGTTATAAAGTGTTTCTTTAGTGATTTGCAAAACGAAAGTCTGCAAATTCCAATAGTCTTCAGCCCTCATCATTAGCTGTTTTGTTTTTCCACTTTATATTACTGCAGTTAAAACTAGTGGTGTACCGATTCCAGTATATTTAGCCGATGTCGATACCGATTTCTTGCCTATATTTCAAAAAATCAATTCCCCTCATAAATTTTACTAATCTAATGTGAAAACTTTCAATTTTCATATTTTTACATTTTCACATTTGTTTAAATGCTTTTAACCTTAGCTCACTCCACAATATACCGCACCAGAATTTGCTACTCGTATACAGGGTGTTTCAGGAGGAAAGGTTAATACTTCGGGAGGTGATAGTGTCGGTCATTGTGAAAAAAAAAAGTTCATATGAACATGTCTAATTCTGAATGGTTACGGAGATAGAGCTGTTTGAATCTGATGCGCGCGCAGCTCTTCCTTCCCCTTCCCTCCCCTATAACCTTGAACCATGTAAGCTGTAATGTAAGCATGTAACATAAGCCAATCGACAGCTGACTGTTGTGAGTGACATTGTTTGGTGTTTGAAGCAGTGTTAAGAATGCCACATACCTTCACACATGCCGAATATGCAGATATGGTGTATGTCTACGGTTTTTGCGATGGAAGTGCAACAGCTGCTGTTGCAGAATACCGTCGACGGTTTCCGAACAGCAGAATTCCGGATCGAAGTGTGTTTACCAGGGTTTTCAACACATTGCGTGAGATTAGTACACTTCCCAGCGCTCATGTTTCATCTGAACGTGAAGGTCAACAAGATGTGGATGAAGTGGAAAACATTCTTCATTTGATAGAGCGTAGCCCTACAACTAGCTCACGAAGAATTTCTACACGTCTCGGTGTACCATACAAGAGTATGGCGAACATTACGTGAAGAAGGCTTGCATCCATATCATGTACAGCGTGGACAACACGTTCAACCAGCAGACGCTGTCATGCGACTGGAATTTTGTCATTGGGGAAATGCTAATCGCCGATTGCTTCGATTAATACTATTCACCGATGAAGCTACTTTCACCCGTGATGGTATCAACAACACTCGTAACTCTCATCGGTGGTCAGACGAAAATCCAAATGCCACTGTGGAAAAAAATTTTCAACATCGCTTCTCTGCCAGTGTGTGGTGCGGTATCATCGATGATCAGCTGATTGGCCCTGTTACTTTAGAGAATCGTCTTACAGGACAAAGTTACCTAGAATTTCTGCAAAATGAATTGCCAGGACTATTGGAGGATGTTCCTTTGGCTACACGCGCTGGTATGTACTTTCAGCATGACGGAGCTCCTCCACATTCTACCCGTCTGGTGATGCAATACCTAAATCAAACTTTCCCTGGTCGATGGATCGGCCGTAGTGGTCCCATTCCAATGCCCACCAAGGTCTCCAGACCTCTCTCCGTTAGATTACTGTTTGTGGGGGTGGATGAAAAGTCAAGTTTACAAAAGGAAGGTGGATACACGAGACGAATTGCTCGCGCGCATTTTGGATACTGCTGCCCGCATAAAGGAACGTCAAGATCAACTCGGACGAACAACACGCGCGATCTTCGCACACGAGTTGCAAAGTGCATTGGGGTTGACGGTGGGATTTTCGAGAACGTATTGTAAACTAACAAATTTGTCATTTCTGTATCTGATACCATTCAAAATGCCAATGTTTAAACATTAAATGTTAGAAACAGTAATTGGTTTCTCTTTCTTGATTATCATTAACAATGCTTTTGTATTTGTAGATTCAAACAGCTCTATCTCCGTAACCATTCAGAATTAGACACATGTTCATATGAACTTTTTTTCTCACAATGACCGATACTATCACCTCCCGAAGTATTGACATTTCCTCCTGAAACACCCTGTATATACCCTAGCTAAAATGATGTTAAATAGTTTTATTACTCAGTAAAATGATAAAATAATTTTATTTTAGTTTCATAAATTGAATACCAATATTTAAAGTAATTGGTTTTCCTTATGTTGAACGTATTTTCTTTCTTCAACAATATAAACAACAACAAAATTTTTCATTAAAATTTCGAGTCCCTGGTGGCCAATTTGAATAAAAAAAGATGGATATAAAATTTTGGTTTATAAAATTATTAAAATAAAATAGTCAACATAATAAGATGGTTTAATATATAAATTATGAAGTACAACTTAATATAGAATTATTATTATTAATATAGAGTAGGAAATTACAATAGTTTATAATATTTAGAGATTAGCTATTTAGAGAGAATGTAAATTTATAGGCAACTTAACTTGTTAGGCTTTCCCTTTTTCGTGAATTTAAAATATTTTTATACAATTATGCTTTGAAATGAATATGAATTATCATAAATAGTGTTTTTTGTCTGTTCAGTTTTCTATAAATATAGATTTTGTTTTGTAATGAAAATTTTAAAGTTTCAAAGTTGGTGAGAGAATCGGCTAAATTGGTCGATTCTGCCGATGCCGATTAATCGGTACACCACTTGTTAAAACCACCAAAAATTACAGTCATCTTATTATTCATTGATCCGCTTAATTGATTATACAAGTTTATATCCTTATCAACGGGGTAGTGATGTGACCTATTCTAGAAATAGATGCACTATTTTATTGTTCAAATTTAGTTCATTTCCCACTATTTCATGCACTGAAACAATATTACTATTTATCGGGTGCAGGAAATCACGAGCATGTAAAAGTACGCCGCCTTCCCTTCAGTTCCTATCTCTGCGAAACATTTTGTAGCCTACCATTTCAAATTCTCCTACAAAGTCCCTTGATTCAATTATTCCGATGATGTCTAAGTTCTCAGTTTTGACTACCGCTATAAATTCCATTAGTTTTTTCCTAATTGACCTAACACTGAATAACACATTTTTAAGGGATTTTAAGTTATTGTTTCTGCTATTTGACCCGAGTCGTTTTCCGAAGTGAATCAATTAATGCTAAGGGGGAGCTTGGTCAGACAATGCACTAGTAGGATAAACTGCTGGCAGATTAAGATCAGTTGCTGGTTGGAGAGCGGGGGTTTCTAATTTAAAAAGATTATACAAGTTAATGTTCAGAAGATCGCTTATTTCTTCTTACCCTTTTGATTAAAATGAATCCCATCCGAGCCAGAGTATTCTCAGTTATCGAAAAATGTAGGCCAAAATTCAACAAACTTCAGTTCTTTACTCTCACAAATGCGTTTAACTCGATTGTTTGTGCCAGGCGTCGAGAACCTTTTGAATAGCATGAGCCACATCAAAATGATAATACACTTAAACGAGCCACAAGCCCGCAATCTTAAGAAAATGTAGGAAATAAATAGGCAAGTCCTGTAATGTTATTTGTGTATTTGTCAGATTGATTACAAAGAGTAACAACAGTCTACATTACAAATTAGTACAGTATTCGTTTTATGTGACACTTGCTGCTGTTTGTTTTTCATAACTACATACTGTGCTTTCATAGTAGTCTTTAGATTTCCAAACACCTGAACGACTACAGTGTAGTTGTTCAGGTGTTTGTCATCAGACCACCTGCCCATCATCATTACAACACATTCTACACGCTGCCTCAACAGCCTTAGGCACACTTACAGAAATTACAAGAAAGCTGATTGGGAACAGTTCAAAATACAGACTGAGGAACAATTCACCACATTAAACAGCACACCCATCATAAACATCAATACAACATTCAAGACATTTAATCAGATCATCAATAATGCAAACAAATACATACCCGAGGGCAACATTAGTAAATACAACCCAAATTACACTCGAGAAATAGCTCACCTCATACGGCAACGTAACAACCTCAAGCATAACACACAAACACCACACACAGAAACCATAAAACAGCAGATACAACAGCTCAACACAGAAATAAGCAACAAACTCAAAGAAAAACAAACAGAAACATTTAGGGAATTCATAACAACACTAAACCACTCCACAGATACATCCAGGCTATACAAGACTATAAACAACATTACCCACTCTAACAGCGGCATTCACACCTCACACGCGGCTATCTGTCGCAGCCAAAATAATATCCCAACATATACACAACAAGCTAACATTCTAGTTAATCACCACGCAAAGATAAGTCACTTAAACAGAGACAACAACCAGAAACACGCAGACAGACAAACAGCCAGGCACAAGAAAACCTACAGACCCGACACGACCATTACACCCTTCAATACAGACCAGACCACCAAGATCATCAAAAACATTAAGAATTCGAAGGCTACTGGACCAGTCAACATATCTAACATACACCTTAAACACTTAGGCCCACAGGGAATACTAGCTCTCACAAATATCAGCACATATTCATACCAACACTGTATTATTCCTGACATATGGAAACAAAGTAAAATTATTACACTACTCAAACCAAACAAAAATCCAACAGAACCAGCTTCCTATAGACCCGTTACTTTACTATGCACACCTTCCAAAGTAACAGAAAGACTAATCTTACAAATCATCAACCCACACATAGCACTATCGCCTACTCAACATGGATTCAGACCTCACCACTCAACCACATTACTCAATAACCTCACGCAGCACATCATGGATAGCATCAACTCCAGATGACCAGCTCAACGTACACTATTAGCAACAATAGACATTAGTAAAGCATTTGATGCTATCCCACGCTTCCCTCTCATAAACAAAATACTCAACACAAACCTGCATAATAACACTAAAAGATGGCTGAGCAACTATCTTTCAGGAAGATACTCTCAAGTCACATTTAATGGCAAGTCGTCCAAAAACAAGCTTTTTCCGAACGGGGTCCCTCAAGGCTCTGTTCTCTCACCAACACTGTTCAACTGATACATGCATGACATTCCAACACCCATAGATAACAAGCTTACCTTATCATCATATGCAGATGACATCACTTTAACATCCACCCACAACAACATCGACACCGCTACAAATAACCTACAAACATACATAAACAGTATACAAGACTGGCTCACACACAATAGACTCAAAGTAGCGCCCACAAAATCAACCATCACCTTCCTTACAAGCAATACAAAAGAACACCAGATAACTCCACAGCTTACACTAAACAACACCAACATTCCACACACTCACAGGACCAAAATACTTGGTGTCACATACAGCACATTATTATCTTTTGCAAACCACATTCAGGACATTAAAATCAAATGTACCTTCAAGACTTAACACGCTTAGGGTACTAACAGGAACAAATTTTGGACACCAGCAGGAAACATCACTCGTATACAAACAATATATTCGCTCAGTTATGGACTATGCTAACCCATGCTGGGCACCCATTATCTCAAACACACACATAAACACCTTACAGACAATACAAAACAACGCACTTCGTATCATTACAGGATGCACTCAAACAAGACCAATAGAACACCTTCACACAGAAACAAAAATACTGAAAGTTAGGGAACATTTAGACATGAGGGAAACACAATTCATGGCAACAGCGACAACTAACCCACAACACCCTTGCCACTACATGTACAATCATGCACCGACACCTCGCACCATTAAGGTAACACCAGAGAGACATTATAACCAAATACTGTAGTCCATTCCATACCACGCCCCACAGAAAACACACACACACACACCTAACCAACAAAGCACTGACACGTCTCGGTCCGAATGCGGTCCTAGGTGCGAAGCCGCCACCCATTAACAGGTCAGAAATCAGCCTGAGCAGCTCGGATCGAGTTAACTTAGCACGATTCCGATGTGGACATCACCCCAACTTACGGACATGTAAACACAGACGAGACAACTCCACAGACGACACTTGCCACCTGTGCCAGGACACACCACAAACAATTGAGCACATTATGACAGACTGTACCGCTCTAGCACAACAACGAGCACAACACATCATCACTAGTGCGCTGAACCTCTAGTCCACTCCAGAGAGGGCGATCGGTTACCTGCGTGCCGCCGGTTTGCTCGATCAGGGTGGGCTGATCGGCTAAACAACAACAACAACAACAACAACAACATCAGGATCAGGTGTTTGGAAATCTAAAGACTAATTTTTTTTTTTTGATGGTTGTGTACGAGCCGCACCCAAAGCTTCGACGAGCCACAGGTTCCCGACCTGTGGTTTATGCTAATAACTTTACTTAAGGTACAACCACTAGCATGCATTCTTGGGAGAATTCCTGCAACCATTTCCAGATCAGTTTTTTTTTCAATCTTATCGGTTATGCATTTAAACTCTTACAATGGCCTCAGTCTGCCCCTCCCGTCCCTCTCTGAAAAATGTCATTGCTATCAATATGTACAATGATGGGGCAACATTTATCCTTGACGTTAATGTTGTCTAATTCCCAATTTATTGTCCGACTTGTGGCACCTGGAAAACATCGAAGTTTTCTTTTGGTCTCGTGTTTTGCTACGAAAAAGTCCCCTTAACTTCTGACTAGAAAATACCCAATTAAAAAAGGACTACTACTATTCGTCGGCAATAAGTCAAGCCTCTTTTTATTTTAATGGGTTCAGAATCCTTGTACTTCAGTTTCGAGTCTTTTTATTTTTGACCACCTTGAATTCTTGTTCATTTGCCCTATTTTTTGGAATACTCACTGCGGTTTCCAAACGGGTCATGCTCTGTTGTAAACGTTCAACTTCAGAGTTGTTGGTTTCAATCTGGCCTTGTCCTCTGGTTTGGATTTCCACGCTTCAAGATTTTTTAGAATTTCCTTTAGCTCTTTAACTTCCTTTTCATGGTTTTCTCCAAGTCGACAAAACAAACATACACTCAAAGTTGTAATGTCGCTGAAATTACCTTTAGGAAATTCAACACGCCAGTGTTGAACTTTACATTTAAAACATTCGACTTTCAGTTTACTTGGCCCTGTCATATTTTATCTATTTTTATTGCAGTTAACAATACTTAAGTAAAGAGAAAGACAAGTAGAGGAGAACTTGTCTATTTTTGAGAGGGTGACCGTTTTCCCACGCTGTCTGGCCAACGTGCCTCGGAAGGGATTAACACCGAATACAGTCTTCGAGACAGGAAAAACAATCTTATGGGACCACGTTGTACTTTAACTGCTTTAACCCATTAAGGACGATTCCGCAGCATATGCGGTCACTGTCGACAAAAAGTATAGGTTTTATTTTATTCAAAACTAAATATTTTAGTATAGTAACTAGTCGCTGAAATGTCACACATTTTGGGTTCCTTTTCCGACAACTAAATGACACCTATATGAACATGTAGAAACACTTATAGAAACAAAGCATTGTAATGCAATTTATATTATTTTTCTGGTCGGACTTTAAAGTACCATCCCTCGTGAAAGGGGTTAACGCTGTCTGGCTTCCCCGCCCAAAGGGATTATCACGTACGAAATATTTCTCAAATACAGCAAAGAAAGCTTTACGGCACCACGTTGGTTACCTTAACTACAACTTCGTTTACTAAATACAGTAATGTGAATTTAGCCTAATTAAATAGTAAAGTAAAGCAAAGTAAATTAGATAGATATGTTAAGTTAGATATGAAGGCACTGAACACTACTGTAAATATATCACTTTACTGGCGAGTTAATTTCCATTAAAAATCACTGACACTAGACACTCGATAAACGCGTGTATTCACAACATAGAACAGGTGGAGAGAGAGAGAGCCTTATCACTTTTAGTGTAATAGTATTTTAATCGATGCCATGAAGACACGAATCACCGGATTGCCATCGTATTTTGAAGGGAATCGCTTAAGATGCATTTCGGAAACTCGTTTTGCGAGTTCATTTGTAAAAAGGAAATTCAAAGTTTCTGGACGCGAGTCTTCAGTGACGGGAGGGAAAACCATGAATTGCATTACAGAGGAAAGCCTCGGACTTGGCTCGGGTTAAATGAACGGCCTTTGGCAGGAGTTGCATCGTTGCTTTTGGCTTAGGGATGCCGTCTTCCATTGATTACTATGGGAATATCGGTTCTAGGACAGTTCATACCAGGACAGCTCATACCAGGACAACTCATACCCGGACAACTCATACCCAGGACAACTCATACCCAGGACAACTCATACCCAGGACAACTCATACCTAGGACAACTCATACCTAGGACAACTCATACCTAGGACAACTCATACCTAGGACAACTCATACCTAGGACAACTCATACCTAGGACAACTCATACCTAGGACAACTCATACCTAGGACAACTCATACCTAGGACAACTCATACCTAGGACAACTCATACCTAGGACAACTCATACCTAGGACAACTCATACCTAGGACAACTCATACCTAGGACAACTCATACCTAGGACAACTCATACCTAGGACAACTCATACCTAGGACAACTCATACCTAGGACAACTCATACCTAGGACAACTCATACCTAGGACAACTCATACCTAGGACAACTCATACCTAGGACAACTCATACCTAGGACAACTCATACCTAGGACCAGAAAAAAAAAAGAAAAATTAATGAAAACATTTATTTTGTAAAATTAAAAATTAAATTTAAACATTTAGAATTCATGCAAGTTATTAATGAAAACATTTTGAAATGAAAACATTTATTTTGTAAAATTAAAAATTAAATTTAAACATTTAAAATTCATGCAAGTTATATACAGTATATATATATATATATACAGTATATATATATATATATATATATATATATATATATATATATATATATATATATATATATATATATATATATATATAATACACACAGACCGTGCATGGAACAAGGAACTCTTCTGGGATAATTAAATCCACTATAGTCTGAATAAGTAATGGTAAATGACAAATACCATAGTTTTTCTTTTTCATGATGCAAGCCCGACGTGGGCAACGGGTCTCTCGCAAAGAGGTCCCATAGATATAGCTTCCCTCACCAGCTATCTGCAAAGCAGACAGGATCCAGCTTTGGGACATGGATCTAGGGTTTAAAGCAGCCTAGCCCCACTACATTTAGAACCTCAATATAAGTAAAAGACTCGTTGCATTCACGTCGGATTGAATAAATCAAAGAAAAAGGGGCAACGAGTCTTTTACTTATATTGAGGTTCTAAATGTAGTGGGGCTAGGCTGCTTTAAACCCTAGATCCATGTCCCAAAGCTGGATCCTGTCTGCTTTGCAGATAACTGGTGAGGGAAGCTATATTTATGGGACCTCTTTGCGAGAGACCCGTTGCCCACGTCGGGCTTGCATCATGAAAAAGAAAAACTATGGTATTTGTCATTTACCATTACTTATTCGGACTATATGGATTTAATTATCCCAGAAGAGTTCCTTGTTCCATGCACGGTCTGTGTGTATCATAAAAAACTCAGGGAACCATTGGGTTCATTGAATGCCCAGTTAGGTCAACTGTACGCCCTTGACGATTGGTTAGGTTTAGTCGTGATATTTTCGTTAAAACTAACGAAAACATCACGACTAAACCTAACCAATCGTCAAGGGCGTACAGTTGACCTAACCGGGCATTCAAATTTTATCTTATGTAAATAATGGTTCTCTATTTATTATATGTTTGCAATAAATAATGAATTTGTTGTTATTGTTTTCTTATCTTATTTTGGTTAATTTGCAGAGTTTAAACTTTCGGGGTGGATATAGATGAAAAGATCAACATTGGGGTGGTAATTGTTGAAGAGAGTCTGAGTTGTCCTAGGTCTGAGTTGTCCTAGGTCTGAGTTGTCCTAGGTCTGAGTTGTCCTAGGTCTGAGTTGTCCGGTCACGGGGAATATCTCCTGCTGTGCTTTAAGATTCCGGACAGAGGTTTATTTCGTATTAAAATTATCCACTTTCACACGGTGCCAATGCCTGCTTCCGAACAGGTTTAAAGAGTAATTAGATAGGCTTATAATTTGGGTGTAATCACTAAGAAACAATTTTTGTTTTATTATTATTTTAATTCAAACTAATGTTTAAAAATAATCATATTGTTTTGAAATTGAAGAATTTGTGTTTTCACACTGGATTCAATATAAATTATTTTCATACTTTATTAATTAATTAAAGGATAAATAATTTCCACACGGCTTGAAAATACACGGTTTTGCCGTTAGGCCTAATAAATAACAATAATAATAATTATGCTTATTATTAACATAAGAAACGATTGGAGTCGAACATTAAAAGTGTCGCTTTCATCTTCGTCGTTTGGGTGTTCTCGTCTCATTGGAACTAATGAAATTTTGCCCCCGAGCTATCGATCTCGGCGTGTAGGTATTCACTGCTTTATGGAAGCGCATTACAGTTGACACGGCTTATTACCAAGAAATATTAGATGCATCATTTCGCTGTCCGTGAAGTAATTACCCTTTCCGCTTCTCGCCTCCTTCCACTCTGATAAAGACGAAATCCGACTTTGTATATGTGAGAAGGGTTGACAAAAGTAAATAGACATCACGATGATTCCTCAAAAACAAATGGCAAAGCTCATCAATGAAATCCCAGAACGTGCGTCAGATTTACATAATGGGAAGGGGAAAGCAACACAATTCTAAATTTAATGATTCAATAAATCTGTTATTTTGCCTTTTGTTACCAAAGCAGAATTTGTGGAAAAACAGGTGGTGTGTATTTGGTTTTATCAACCTCTCACACACACACACACACACACACACACACACACACACACACACACACACACTCTTTCATGCTATAGAGGTCACGATGAGGCGTCATATCCTCTATGAAATCGATATATGGATGCGTGTATGTTCAGAATGCTATAAAAATGGCACTTACGAAATATTTAAATGACTTTAAAAGGGCATGATAACAGTGGCCCTTTTGGCTGGTGCTTCAGTGACGGAAGTCGCCGAGATTATCCGTGTTTCACGAGGAATAGTTTCCAAAGTTATGACACCTTGGAGAGCAATGAAGAACCATTAAATAAACACAACAGTGAGTGAAAATTGACAGGTTTACAGAGTCGAAGAAACGTGAGACGCGCATCAAAAACTTTGTTCAGAGTTCAGCACACTAGTCTGCAACGAACTTATCTTGGTTACCTTGGTTTTGCTTCCGCCCGAATTGTTCGTTTTGACGGTCAAGCTTGTTGCTCCATCTTGGAGCTACAGCTTAAAACGTGGAACCACGATCTACCATGAGTGGTCAGAAATTACAAAGTCCTTGTCCTATCAGGCAGATTAAATATCAAAGAACTAAACAGATCAGATTTGATGAGATAACATTTGGTTTAGGTTTAACAGACGTTTAAAGATTGCTCGTTGAAGAGTTTTTGTCGCGTTTTTTCAGTGATAATGTAATTTTTTTATTCCTCTTCATAATATCATATCTGCATATTTGAAGTTAATTGAGATACTTTTATTCATATATTTATATATTATTTAAGATATCGCTTCATATTTAGTTATGATTATCTTTTAATGAATCTGAGAGCCTGGTAAAGCCTAAGGCTGAACGGTCAGATTAAAAATAAATATATTAATAGTTCAATTAACGATTTGATTTTCTACGTAAAACTTTTGCTGTAAAAAAAAAATTGTGATGTAATTGTTGTGTGTCAATAAATTATTCTCATTATCAGTTTTGGAGAAAAATGTGATGATGCAATTGTTTAACCTCTTTCGGAATATCTAAGGTCACATGATGGAGGGGAGTTACGGCTTGACGTAGGATCCGAACCACGGGTTGTTACCAAAGCTGGGCACAAACCGTTAATCCGTTAATCGTTAATTAACGAAGTTAACTTTTTCGTTAACGATTTAACTTTTAAGTTAACTTTGAAAATCATTATCGGACTAATTAACTTCCGTTACATTTAACTTCCGCTAACTCAAGTCCGTTAACCCCAAAAATTCATAAATAAACGTTTAAAAGTTTTCATTATTTTCAGTGCTGAGCAGGTGCGCAATTAATCCGCCACTGTTAATAGTGATGAACGAATTTCCATTTCCGCAGTGCAAAATCAGGCGATATATTTGTATCCGTCGCCACAATTTGTGTCTTACCAAATATGGTAGTTATTTATGGCATTGGTTTGAGCAAAACATGGTCGACTGTAAAATCAGGCGGAAAGATTTGCCATTTGAGTTGAATGTTTCAACTTCTTTCAAGAAATATCACGAGCATTTTAAGGCACTTTCAATAATATATATGTAACAATTACAACAAATAACTACATTCGTTTCATTTGCAGTCTGTCTCTTGCGCAACATGTTTGTGCTAGTGAATATTTGAAAATAATCGTTGTCAAGTAAGTCATGTTTCGCCTCATCTGGTTGGACAAGTATGACAACACCAAGGTCGCCAGGGTGAGGAAAAGCATGGAGGGTACAGTCGAGGAGGCCATGAAGCCGCAGTCCAACGAAGTGGGCAGCAACAACGAGGAGGAGGAGGAGGATGACTTCTTCAGTGCTGTCATCCAGACAAAAGAGAGCAGCAGAAGCCACAGGTCACTCAAGGGCAAGGCCCAGAACTTGGTCAAGACCTGGCTGGAGACCAACTCCAAGGACTTGCTGACAGATGCTGCCTTCTTGGGTGAGCAAGTGTTGGTGGACTTGTTCATCAAGTTCAACACAGCCATCCCCTCCAGTGCTGCAGTGGAGCGTTTGTTCTCTATGGGCAAGGACATCCTGAGGGCCAAGAGATCATCCCTGTCTGATGAAAACTTTGATATGCTAATTTTCATGAAGGGCAACATGCATCTCATGGACAAAATGGAGAACGAGAAGAAGAGGGAAAATTAAATTATATATATATATATTGTGTTTTTCATTTTTTTAATAATAAAAGTTAACGTTAACGGTTTATCGGTAACTTCCGTTACATGTTTATTAACGGTTAACGAAGTTAACTTTTGGTTAACGGATTAGCGGTTAACGAAGTTAACTTTTTGGTTAACGGTGCCCACCACTGGTTGTTACATAGTCTGGACGCAGAGGGCGGTCTCCCATCTAACTACGCTCCAAACCCAGTGCCACTTAACTTCGTTGACGCGAAGCGGTGTTACGACACTGCCAACCTTGGAAAATGTTCCTCGTGAAATACAGGCAATTCTCGGCGACTTTTGTCACTGTCCTGGCATTTAAATATTTTACTTTTATTTTGGAAGAAAAACAAAAATCATCATCAATTTGTTAAAGCATTAAGGGTTTTAAGCACAAATGCTTCCATATAATTATTTCATGTGGGATGTAATGCTTCATTATGAACTTCAAAACGTAAAAGAGAAATTGGTAGGTGTTCCCAAACTTTTGAGGGGTACTATATATATATATATATATATATATATATGTATGTATGTATGTATGTATGTATATTCAATGTAATTGCAGTTGAAGGGTTGCTTAGCAATTTCATCTTGTAAGATCAGTATCCCATTGCTATCAATAGGTCACCACTCGAAGCCTTTTACAAATGAAATTACACATCGTCCTTCAAAAAAGGGCTAATTTTTGTAAGCATATACTTTCATCCTTGTTGACTTCCTTATTTGTAAATAAATTTTCTCTCGTACATTTCTCTTATCTTTTCTTTAAGAAAAACCGTCGCTCTGATCTTATTCTTCAAAGACAATTTTATCTTCCTCTTAAATTCTTAGTTGCGTTATATTATTTCTAAAGGTATTTTCTTTGATTTTATATTCCTCTTTCCTCAAGGTCATATCTTTTACCTTTCTTCTTAATTCTTTCTCTTATATCTCGAAGGTTTTTAATTCTATTTCCAATTTATTATATTTAAAAAAATATTTTATCTTGCATGCTTTTATCTTATTTTATTTTTTAAACCCGTTTTCTTTGGTCTTATTTATCTCTCTGGTATTTCTAAGAGTAAAAGATTCGCCGTTTTTCTTATTTTCATCGTTTTATCTTCAAAGACCTTTTTTTTAAAAAAAATTTTTTTTTTACCTTAATTACCTTCCTCTTTTACCTGAATAGCCTGCTTCTTAATTTTTTTCTTAAGCCCCCCACACCCCCCTCCCTCCCTACTTTTCACACCACTTTTAAATCCTTTTGGTAATTCTTCCGACAAAGCCATTTGATGCATCATCTTTCAAAGCCTATTGATGCTTCATCCTTCAAAGCCCACCATGAGCGCACAAGTTAGTTACAGATCAGCCCTGGAAAAGTTTCGACAATGTTATTAATAGTTTTTCTTCGGTCATGTTCCAACTTTTTTTCGTAATTTTTCTTATTTTGAATTTTTTTTATATTTTTTTATTTGAAAGTTTGTAAAGTATTAAGTGTTAATTTTTCAGATTACTATCATATAACTGCGCATCATTTTAGCTTGATCTGATTAGAAGCTGGAGATAAATAGAGATTGTTTGTTTCTTAATAATGAGTATTGCGTATAGGATGAGTGTATAACAGTATATCACAAACGTTTCCTCCTTGATGAATTTTCATTTTTTGTTGATGAATTTTCATTTTCGCAGTTCTCTGTCTTACAAATCCAAACATTACACAACACTACAACAGGATTCTGTTCGATTGTTACATAGATGTTGGGAAAAAAAAACGAGTTTGCAGGGGATATTTTTTTTTATTCCTTTATTTTTACTCAAATTCAGTCAGGAACAGTGATGTAGTCGAGACCACCATGGCCGAGATCGAGATCAGAAAAAAAGGGTCTCAAGACCAGTTTCGAGTCCTACATCACTGGTCAGGAATACCCACTACAAAGTTGTTGAACAAGATTTTAAAGTTAACCTCTATTATTATAAATGTATATTTATTTAATTTGTATATACACAAATAATTTATTCCGAATATATCAAAAGAGCGAATAGTGTTTGATTGCTTTATTAATACTGTACGTATTAATTTCTAAACGGAGTCGAATTTATGTAAAAGTAATCGCCCAAATTTATCACGTTTAATTTCTATTTTATTTGAAGTAATATTTTATGTGCAGATAATATATGAAAATGAAAAGGTTTATTGGCAGACTATAGTCCATATGACAAATATTATTAATACAATGACAGTTCACAGACTAAGGATAAAAATACATACAATTGATTAGAAATAATATAGTAATGTCGAAGTTAAGTGGAACTACAAAGAGACGTTTTCGTACCAAGAATTCCATAGCTTAGAGGATAAACGGCAGGACTCGTGGATAGCTTTGATAATCATGTTGGTTGATTTTTTAATTCTTTGCATTAGACTGTATTGAGCGCGTCTTGTTACCTCCGGGAAACTCGGGACATTGCGGGTAGCAAACATTTGCGAAGCTGAGCATCTCGGGGGGTAGTTTATATAAGAGTTTAAAAGACCCGTTGTACAGCAAATTTAGGGTTCTGCCAAAACCTTTTTTATAATTCACCCACAGTTGCTGTCCGTATATATTGCTGCAGAAAGTACGAAGAGAGCGTCTTTAGCTTCACTTGTACAGAACCAAAAGTTCTTTATAGTCATATTCGCTTTAGCACAAAGGCTTCGAAATTGTTTTATTATATCTGAGTCATCACTCGAGGAGCTGGTGATAGTTTGACCCAAATACTTAAACTCTTGTACTTCCTCAATTACTTCACCATTCATTTTAAACCTAATATCAGCTGGCTAATTACAGCTTTTAGGATGAAATTGCATAACCTTAGGTTTTGTAACATTAAAAAGAATATCATGTTTCTGCGAATACACTTCGCAGACTTTTAGGAGCCGATCCAGACCTTTAACAGAGGGACTTATGAACACCATATCATTGGCATAAACTAAGTTATTTATCCTTGTGTTATCTATACAACATCCCACTGTTGCCTCATTAAGTGAAGCAATTAATCCGTCAATATACACATTAAACAGCATAGGGCAGAGCAAGGAGCCTTGTCTCACCCCGCAAGAGGAGCCAAAACATTCGGATAGTACATTGCCCCACCTAATTGTAAAAGATTGGTGGGAATACCAAAATTTCAATAAATTTAATATGTACATGGGAACCTTCCTGTCTTCTAGTTTTTTAAATAAAATATTGTGGTTCACTCTATCATATGCCTTACTTATATCTAGGAAACAGCTATAAATAGTTGAATTACTGTCAGTATATTTAGATATTATTTCTGTAAGTACATGATACACAGGTCAGTTGAGTTGGGACCTCTTAAAACCAAATTGATTAGATGTCCATATGTAATCATTTAATCAGAGTAGCGAGAGTTTTTCTAGTAGGTTCGAGAAGCAGGAAGCGACAGCAATAGGCTTGTAATTATTGCTGGACAGAATGTCTCCATACTATTTTTGACTATGGGCAAGATATATACCCTCATGAACTCTGTAGGGATATAGCTATGAGCAAGCATTCGATAGGTCATCTACCCCTGACGCAGAACCAATCTTTAACTCTTTAATTAGCTTCTTTACTTCAGGAACTGATATTATAGTATTTTCCTTTGCCCCTCCCACAGGCGTTTCGCTCCAATCTATCTTAAGATTATCCCTACTCACACTGTTAAGAATGTTAGAGTAGTGGTTTTTCCACAGCTTTATGTAATTTATTAAACCTACATTATGTTCTAGCTCTGACCTACGTGGTTATAAATCATCTATACACTGTATAGTTTCGGAAAAATGTTCGCCTAGTAACAAAATAATTCTAAAAACACCAAAAACATTACTAATTCGTTGGTATTCCTTTTTTCTTCAATATTCTTCTCTATTTTCGCATGGTGACATTTCAAAAACAAAATCCACTCATTACTGATTAGTAAGTTTATATATGCTTTTTTTACGGATAAAAATATGTTTATATTCCACGTCACTTTATACGCGGTTAAAATGACTCTCTTAAACCCCTTTTAAGACCGTTCAACGTGTAATAATAATAAATAATCGATAACTTCTTAATCTTATTAGAAAAACTTTTCGTGGCTTAAAGAGGTTCTTCATTCGGGTGTGAAAGATAACTTCTTTCTGAAACCGTTTCCGGGTTCAAATAAACACCTGAAATGAAGGCTCCATATCTGGAGGCTTTCCTTTGTTTTTGAGCGAGGGGACCAGAAAGGGAGGGAATTATTCTTAAATTTCATTTCCCTTAAGACTGCGAATTTGCTAACTTTTATTATGTTCACACACACACACACACACACACACATATATATGTATGTATATATCACTAAAAATTCAATAAAAAGTAGCCGAGATACCGCTTTACTTAACAGTATTTTTTATGAACAACTAGAAATTGTATACAATTTTGGAAAGGGAAAAGACGACAAAATGGGATTCGAACTCGCGTAACGTGGTTTCAGAGTTAGCGTTTCTACCGGTCACGCCATCCAGAAGTGAAAAAAAAAAAAAAAAGGTTCGTTGAAGTAAGACCAATATGTAAACCGTTTGACCACGCTCCATTCAACTTTCTCGCCTTTCTAAATAAAGCCTGTAAATGTGGGCATTAATATCCCCGACCAAAAAATTTGGAGGGGCCATACTGGATTGCACTTGTCCGCCCGTCCGTCCGTCACACTTTCGTGTCCGAACGATAACTTTTAAGCCACCTTACAGAAATTAATGAAACTTCACAGACACATGAATGATCAGAAGATGATGTGTCATGAGCAAAACTCGGGTCCTTTCATCAAGGGTTAAGGTCACAAATAGAGATCAAAAGTCAAATGGAGGTCAACGCTATAACTTTTGAACTACTCAGCATAAATGAATGAAACTTTACACACAATCATGGATAATCTCAGGACGATGTATCGCAAGCAAGAATCGGGTCTCTGCATTAAAGGTCATTAGAAGTCAAAGGTCAAATGGAGGTCCATGCCATAATTTCTTAACTCTGCTCACCATAATTAGATGAAACTAAACACACAACACACACACACACACACACACACACGATCATAAGACGATGTGTCTTGAGCAAGAATCAGGTTCTTGCGCCAAAGCTCAAGGTCACGAATGTAGGAGACATTGATGTCGTTCCGACATATTTCTTGTTACGGTTAATTTGCGCCACACTGGACTTACAACTTTAGTTTATTCCGTTAAAAATGACTTGCGGAAACGCCATTTTACACTGAAAATTTTATGATGAATCGTTTAGAATTATTCAAAGTGGAGAGAGGTTCAACTCTCTTCTTTTTTAAACGAGTTAAGGTCGGCCATTTATGTTGGTCACCGAAATTTAAATTTAAAATTTTCAAAGTTTTGTAATCATATCTTTGGTTTTACGAAAACATTTGAAAATCGAAGGAAGTCAAAAAGCCGAAGAAGGGAAGGAAGACGCCACACTCATTCCAACTCGTTTAAAGAGGCTCCTGTATCGCTCGATTTCAAATTCTCTTCGCTCCGCTGCACAGTTTCCACTTCATCTAATGACGTCATGAATAATAATGACGTTGAATCAGAGAACACACTTTTTAAATAGCGGTACGATGGAAACTTCTAGATGAAATCACGATCTGGATTTCATTTGTTTACACACACACACACACACACACACACACACGGTGTTTCAGGAGGAAAGGTCAATACTTCGGGAGGTGATAGTATCGGTCATTGTGAGAAAAAAAGTTCATATGAACATGTCTAATTCTGAATGGTTACGGAGATAGAGCTGTTTGAATTTACAAATACAAAAGCATTGTTAATGGTAATGAAGAAAGACAAACCAATTACTGTTTCTAACATTTAATGTTTAAACATTGACATTTTGAATGGTATCAGATACAGAAATGACAAATTTGTTACAGTTTCCAATACGTTTTCGAAAATCGCACCGTCAACCTCAATGCACTTTGCAACTCGTGTGCGAAGATCGCGTGTTGTTCGTCTGAGTTGATCTTGACGTTCCTTTATGCGGGCAGCAGCATCCAAATTGCGCGCGAGCAATTCGTCTCGTGTATCCACCTTTCTTTTGTAAACTTGACTTTTCATCCACCCCACAAACAATAATCTAACGGAGAGAGCTCTGGAGACCTTGGTGGCCATTGAATGGGACCACCGCGGCCGATCCATCGACCAGGGAGAGTTTGAGTTAGGTATTGCATCACCAGACGGGTAGAATGTGGAGGAGCTCCGTCATGCTGAAAGTACATACCAGCGCGTGTAGCCAAAGGAACATCCTCCAATAGTCCTGGCAATTCATTTTGCAGAAATTCTAGGTAACTTTGTCCTGTAAGACGATTCTCTAAAGTAACAGGGCCAATCAGCTGATCATCGATGATACCGCACCACACATTGGCAGAGAAGCGATGTTGAAAATTTGTTTCCACAGTGGCCTTTGGATTTTCGTCTGACCACCGATGAGAGTTACGAGTGTTGTTGATACCGTCACGGGTGAAAGTAGCTTCATCGGTGAACAGTATTAATCGAAGCAATCGGCGATTAGCATTTACCCAATGACAAAATTCCAGTCGCATGGCAGCGTCTCCTGGTTGAAGGTTGTACACGCTGTACATGATATGGATGCATGCCTTCCTCACGTAATGTTCGCCATACTCTTGTGTGTGGTACACCGAGACGTGTAGAAATTCTTCGTGAGCTAGTAGTAGGACTACGCTCTACCAACTGAAGAATGTTTTCCACTTCATCCACATCTTGTTGACCTTTACGTTCAGATGAAACATGAGCGCTGGGAAGTGTACTAATCTCACGCAATGTGTTGAAAACCCTGGTAAACACACTTCGATCCGGAATTCTGCGGTTCGTTAACCGTCGACGGTATTCTGCAACAGCAGCTGTTGCACTTCCATCGCAAAAACCGTAGACATACACCATATCTGCATATTCGGCATGTGTGAAGGTGTGTGGCATTCTTAACACTGCTTCAAACACCAAACAATGTCACTCACAACAGTCAGCTGTCGATTGGCTTATGTTACATGCTCACATTACAGCTTACATGGTTCAAGGTTATAGGGGAGGGAAGGGGAAGGAAGAGCTGCGCGCGCATCAGATTCAAACAGCTCTATCTCCGTAACCATTCAGAATTAGACACATGTTCATATGAACTTTTTTTCTCACAACGACCGATACTATCACCTCCCGAAGGATTGACCTTTCCTCCTGAAACACCCTGTATATATATCCGGATACACACCCACAAGAAAAACTGATTCATAGACCTTTCATATATTTTTATACCCCATCAGGTCTTGGAATCCGTTAGTTTTTCCTTGTGGTTGTATATAATTTATTAATTTCACATGTTTAACTGTGAAATTCATTCCGTATATATTCAGTTTAGCGACCACTTCATTTTCGGCAAAGTCGGAACCACGCCCATTTTCAATGTAGAGCAGGATGAATCTTATACTCGGATAAGGTGGTAGTATAAGATTGGTTAGGAATTTCCCATTTCGTCAGCTTTCGCCCAATCAGCGTTCATGGGCGTGGTTTTGACGAATATTTATCTTTTATATAGATTTATTGTTCAATTTGATAATGGAATAATGTTTAAAGGTAAATATTGTAACCAGCTTCTAAAATATTATTGTAAATATATAAAAATAAGAATATTTGGTTGAAAATCATTTAAGTTTATTGTCGGAAGAATTACCATTCCCACGAATTTAAAATAAGTTTACTTAAAATTTAGCACGAAACTAAAGAAAATTAATTTCAGGTCAAACCGAGCGGCACAAAAAACGTTAGAAAAAAATATAGGTATTTATGTCGTATAAATTTTCGTTTCCACTCCACTTAAAAAGTATAAATTTCGACGGAAATTGTAATCTAAAGTTAAGAATATGTAAAATGGAATAAATCCATTTTGGACACTTGTGTAATCAGGGCTTTTTACCAATCTTTAGTGGTAAAATCGTTATTTTTTTAGCTGACTGGATTTAAAAAAATACTTTGAAGGAAGGAAAACGTCAAAAGGCGACTGAAGTGGGCCAAGAAATAAGGATTTTACTGCTAAAATCTGGTAGAGAGTCCTTTTTACAAGTGTGTCCGAATGGGATTTGTTTGGTACACTTATAAGGCAGTATATCAGGCGTAGATTCAATGGGAAATTGACTCTGTAGTGCATATAACACCTATGAAATATGATGGGGCTCCATAATGGTATGGAATTGTTTCAGTATGCACGAGAATTGAGACACTGGTAAAAGTCAACGGTACCATGAAGAAAGAATAGTAACATCCCATTTTCATTCACCATTCCATACCAAATGGCCAACGCCGAGTGAGTCAGAAACTTTTTTTTTTTTTTTTTTGACAACATATGACCCAAAACACAAGTCCTGAAACATAAAGAAGAACGTAATGTGCTGGCCATTTTGGAATGGCCTCCACAGTCGCCTGATGTGAATCCGGTTAGACATTTTATGGACATTGTTCACATCTGAGAAGAAAATGACAATCCTAACAACCGTATTGAACTGTGGGAAGTAATACAACAAAGTTGAATCAACATCATTCAAGATACCATCAATAAATTGATTGAATTGTGCTACGAGTGGCTGCAAAAGGGGGTAAGGGGACAAAAAACGAGGTGTTAGCGTTTTTTTTTATGGTCCAACGTGATTGTTTTAATATAAATTTCCTTCTGTTATTAAATTACGAATAAAGTTTCATTGCAGTTTTTTCCGTTATTTTCCAGCTGTTACGAAAATACGAAGTTGACTCGTAATTTTGACACTCGTTGAAGATAAAAAGGTTTATTGGCGGACTATTCATAGTCCACATAACAAATGGTAATAATAAAACTAAAAATACAAAAATATACCAAAAATAAAACTTGTAAATGCTAACAATAAAAGTACATGTTACGAAAAATAGCAATGTCGATGTTAAGTTGGGCTACACACACACGTTTTCGTACGATGAAGCCTATAGTTTAGAAGACGTATGGCAGGACTGATAAATAGTTTGGATACGAGTTGGCTTATGTTTTTAATTCTTTACATTAGACTGCATTGAGCACGTCTGTTTCCTTAGGAAGACTTGAAACATTGTGGTTAGCAAACATTTGCGAAGTTGAGCATCTTAGAGGTAACTTATGTAGCAGTCTAAAAGATCTTTTATAAAGAAAATTTAGAGTTCTGCCAGAAGCTTTTTATAATTAGCCACCCACAGTTGCCGCCAACAGAAAATACAAAACGAGTGTCTTTAGTTTCGTTTGTACAGAATCTGAAGTTCCTTATAATGATTATATCCTGCCCCTAGGCGGTACACCATTCTCCACTCGACTCCTGATCCAGCCGGTGGACATCATGGCGGCTCTGCCATCGGTACTTACAGGTTATCTCCCCCCCACGCTTGATTTGTCATCGTGGCAAATAGCATGAAGTCGCAGTAAATTCATTCTGGCTGAAAAAGCAATAATTAAATTGTGCAAAGGATTGGTAATATCTACTGAAATAGATACTATTAAATATATAATTTGGCTCATGTAATAATTATTGATAAGATTTATTTTTTAAGCTAATTTATGGCCGAATTCTGAAGGATCGCCATTATAAAGTTAAGGATCACCTGAAGATCAGGGCCCCCAGCCTTTTTTAGTTAGCTTTATAAGGCTAACTAACGAAAATATCACGACCTAACCTAACCAATCATCAAGGGCGTACAGTTGACCTAATGATTGATTAGGTTAGGTCGTGATATTTTTGTTAGTTAGCGTTATAAGGCTAACTAAAGAAGGCTGGGGACCCTGATCTTCAGGTGATCCAAAGTTAATGTAAGTTGTATAACAAATCAACAACCAATGTGCATCAAACATTCTAGAACGAAATGCTCGTTTGATAGTTCTGCGTGCGTGCTATTTGTCACGATGACAAATCAAGCGTCGGGGGGGGGGAGATAACCTACAAGTACCCTGCCATCCTTCACCGCCGAGATGTCCCTTTTACCACGTTACCCATCAGATCTCCACTACAGGTTGTTGCTGGGAGATGTTTTCTGACACGATGGTACACTGTATGTTTCCTGTACTTGCCCCTGATACCGTCTTGCAACGTGATCATCTTGAGGGACTACTCGGCCAGCTGCCACGCCCCTACATTATTTTTGCCGATTTGAACTGCCGTCATCCTTTGTGGGGAGATGCTATCTCCAACCCTAGGGGTGACCTTCTCGCCTCTATTTTCGATGATTGGAATCTTTATATTTTAAACACTGGTGACCCTACGCACTTCCATATTCAGACAGGGACCTACACTGCAATAGACCTATCAATATGCACCCACAGACATTGCTCTTCCATTTCATTGGGAGGTGGTTGCCGACCTTCATGGCAGTAATCACTTCCCAGTAATTCTAAGCGCTGCGGGAAGTCCACCAGTTTCCTGACTCCCAAAGTGGTGCCTGGACAGGGCTGACTGGCGCCGGTTTTCGGAATTGGGCACCTTACACCTGCGGGTGGACGACTTTCCCACGGTTGATGAGGCCGTGAAGTATCTCACGGATAGCCTCATCACGGCCGCTCTCCAGAGTATGCCAAGGACATCTGGAACATTTTCGCAACGCCCTGTTCCCTGGTGGAATCAGGAGTGTGCTATGGCACGTGGAGTGTATAGGCGAGCGGCTACGCGATATCGTGCCCACAGAAACAATGACTTTTTAAAATTAGAGTTTCGTAGTGCCAGGGCTCACCATAGGTGGGCCCTGAAGACCGCACGCCGTGATTCGTGGGCCTCCTTCGTGGTGACTGTACGCTCTTCCACACCCACGTCCCTAGTGTGGCAGGTGCGGAAGATATTAGGTAACCACACACCCAGTTCTCCACCTATTTTAAAAATTAATGGTACACTTGTGGCGGTGGCTGGCGCATTTGAGGAGACCTTTGCTGGGATATCCAGGAGAGATCCACAGTCTCCCTATGCTGCACAGCGCCGGCGTCAGGAATATATTTTAATTAATTTTATTTCTCGTGCGGGGAGAGTTATAACGTTGTTTTTAATAACCGTGATGCGAGAGGCTCTGGGAGGGTGCAGTGACACCTCTCCAGGACATGACGACATCCCCTATGCCATGTTGCGCCACCTTCCTGACGGGACGATGGCGTTTATACTTGACCTTTACAAGAGAATTTGGCATGAAGCGGTCTTTCCGGACAGTTGGCGGTTGGCAATAGTGATCCCCATCCCTAAGCCGGGTAAGGATCACTCCCTTTCGACCAGCTTCCGCCCCATTGCCCTCACGTCGTGCCTCTGTAAGGTTATGGAGAAAATGGTAAACGTCCGTCTAATGTACCACCTGGAAAGAAAAGGTCTCCTATTCCCGACTCAGTCTGGTTTCCGCAGAATGCATTCCACCACTGACGCATTACTGCGGCTGGAGTCCTTAGTTTGTGAAGCCTTTGCTTCCAAACAACACCTTTTATGCGTCTTTTTTGACCTGGAAAAGGCCTACGACACAACCTGGAAATACCATATTCTCCAGCAGCTGCACAAATTTGTCCTGCGCGGCCACCTGCCTAAGTTTGTGCAGGAGTTCCTCCGTAACCATAGGTTCCAAGTCAAAATGGGAACACCTCTCTCTCTGCCGCTGCCATACAGAGGGAGGGTGTCCCTCAGGGCAGCGTATTGAGTGTCACCCTCTTTGCTCTAGCAATAAATGACATTGTATCATCCTTGCCTGTGGGTGTGTCCAACAGCATGTTTGTGGAAGACCTGGCTATCTGGTTCGCCGCTTCACGAATGTCGGTGGCAGAGCGGTGAATGCAGATGGCCATTGACCGCATCTCACTGTGGACGAACAAGCACGGTTTTCGGTTTTTCCAGTCTAAGACCATTGCTATGCATTTTTGTCGCGTTCGTGGTGTACACCAGCACCAGGACCCTGACCTCTTTGTATGGTCACAGAATTTCTCGTGTTGAGGAAGCGCGCTTCCTTGTACTAATGTTTGACCGAAGGCTTACCTGGGCTCCTCACCTCCGGTCTCTCAAAGCTTCCTGCATGAGATCCTTAAATCTCCTAAAGGTCCTGGCGCACACCACCTGGGGTGCTGACACGGCGACTCTCTTACGGCTACACACTGCCTTAGTTTTATCAAAATTGGAGTACGGGGCTGAGGTGTACACCTCGGCGACCCCGGCCCGACTTCGAATTTTAGATGCTGTGCATCATGCTGGCGTTCGTCTGGCCACGGGTGCTTTTCGCTCCTCTCCCATCTCTAGCCTCCTTGTGGATGCTGGAGAGCTGCCCCTGGACCTCCGACGCCGACCTCTGATAGCCAGATGTTTTTATAGAGTGCAGCGACTGCCTGATTCGCCCACTTATTTTAATATTCTTAATGAACGTTTTAATGGTTTTTATGAAGCCTATCCAAAATCTCCCCGACCCTTTGGTTTTAGGACGAGATTGGTGGTGGCTGACCTCTCCCTCCTGCGGGTCCCAGTCCGTCCTGTGGCGCCACCAAAGCTTGCACCTTGGGTACTGCCCGAGGTGAGGTTCTGTCGGCATTTTATTGGTACCAAGGAGGACTGGGCTGACCTTATTTTAAGAAATATGTTTTTAGACCATACTTCCCACCACATGGACTCGGTGCCTGTTTTTACCGACTGCTCCAAATCTGATGCTGGCGTCGGGTTTGGGGTCACTTTTCCTGAATTTAGCCGCTGGGGCAGTCTTCCTGCCTCAGCATCTGTTTTTACTGCTGAGTTATCAGCCATTCTTTTAGCCCTAAAGAATGTATTTAATTGTGGTGGGAGGCATTTTACTATTTTTAGTGACTCTAGAGGAGCTCTTATGGCTCTTGAGTCTTTTACTAGTCAGCACCCTATTGCTGTAGGTATTTTACAGTGGCTGCTTTTAATTGGGCGTCGTGGTCGTGTGGTCAATTTCTGCTGGGTCCCTGCACACGTTGGTGTGCAGGGCAACGAACAGGCGGACGAGGTGGCGAAGGCGGCCGCGTCTCGCCCTGCACCTGTCCGCTGCTCCCTCCCATACCGTGATCTGTTCTCGAAGGTGCGTGCATCTGCCCTAGATTCCTGGCAGAGGAGGTGGGATAACACCGCCCCTAATAAGATGCTGGAGATCACAGATCTCGTCGGGCCATGGACGTATCCCAGGATGCCCAAGGAGATGGGAGAAGGACCTGACGCGTCTCCGCATCGGCCACTCACGCCTAGCACACGGTTACCTGATGGCTGGGGAAGCAAGGCCGGAGTGTCGGTGTGGCGCTCCCCTCAGCATCCGGCACTTGCTCCTCGAGTGCCCCGTTCTTGGTGCCCTCAGGAGGAAGTATCTTTCTTATTGCAGGGGGGAGGGCGGTGATTACCTTCTTTCCCGAATGCTTGGACCTGATGCGACTTTCCCCGGGAGTGGGATTTTCTATTTTATTGAGGAGGCTGGTCTCCTCAAATTTTTATGATTCATTTTAGCTGATATTTTTCTCCGTTTGTTTTTCTTTTTAGTTTAGCGTTTTTGTTTTTATTCTTCTATTTACTTTCGATTGTGACGTTCGGCATCAAATGACCCAGTTGTCGCGACGCCAGGGTTAATTTTAACAATAAATCAATTATAATCATTAATTTCATTTCATTTGGAAAACATAAAGCCATTCGGGCCTATCGAGGTTATCCAAGTCATGAGCTATATTTTATAATAAAATTGTGCAAAATGTCAAGCTCAAGTCAGCTAATTAACATAAAACTATTTGCAGAGCTACTAAAGTAACCTATATAACTTAAGCTAAGAATATACACAATTTACAATCTATACACTCGTTCATTCTCGAAAACGTCCACATTTTTCTTAAAACTAACTAAGGAGCTACTATTTAGTCAAAGCTGGGCACAAACCGTTAATCCGTTAATCGTTAATTAACGAAGTTAACTTTTTCGTTAACGATTTAATTTTTAAGTTAACTTTGAAAATCATTATCGGACTAATTAACTTCCGTTACATTTAACTTCCGTTAACTCAAGTCCGTTAACCCAAAAAATTCATAAATAAACGTTTAAAAGTTTATATTATTTTCAGTGCTGAGCAGGTGCGCAATTAATCCGCCACTGTTAATAGTGATGAACGAATTTCCATTTCCGCAGTGCAAAATCAGGCGATATATTTGTTTCCGTCGCCACAATTTGTGTCTTACCAAATATGGTAGTTATTTATGGCATTGGTTTGAGCAAAACATGGTCGACTGTAAAATCAGGCGGAAAGATTTGCCATTTGAGTTGAATGTTTCAACTTCTTTCAAGAAATATCACGAGCATTTTAAGGCACTTTCAATAATATATATGTAACAATTAACGAATAACTACATTCGTTTCATTTGCAGTCTGTCTCTTGCGCAACATGTTTGTGCTAGTGAATATTTAAAAATAATCGTTGTCAAGTAAGTCATGTATATTTATAATATGTCTGCGAGTACCTTATTAGTAGTCTCCTTGATACATTTCAAGAACCATAAAACTGATCAGGTAAGATTTCAATTCTCATGTCACTTTGTTCTCTATGGGCAAGGACATCCTGAGGGCCAAGAGATCATCCCTGTTTGATGAAAACTTTGATATGCTAATTTTCATGAAGGGCAACATGCATCTCATGGACAAAATGGAGAACGAGAAGAAGAGGGAAAATTAAATTATATATATATTGTGTTTTTTTTTTTTTATAATAAAGTTAACGTTAACGGTTTATCGGTAACTTCCGTTACATGTTTAACGGATTAACGGTTAACGAAGTTAGCTTTTGGTTAACGGATTAGCGGTTAACGAAGTTAACTTTTTGGTTAACGGTGCCCACCACTGTATTTAGTACATCATACGGCAAGTCATTCCAAATATCTACTGCTCCATAACTGAAAAAAGTATTTTCGTAGATCCAGTCTACAAGTCTACTTTCTAATTTTCTTATTATGTCCTCGAGTTTTTCCATTAGACTCTAATAAGAAAAAATTACTTGTATCTAAATTGTCCAAACCTGAAAACATTTTGAACGATCATGTTTGCTTTTGCACAGTAACTACGACATTGTTTCCTCATCTATGAGTTGTCATTGAAGGAGCTGGTGATAATTTGACCGAAATACTTTAATTCTTGTACGTCCTCTGTTGGCTCACATCTCATTTTGAAACTATTATTATTAGCTGATTGATTAGAGATTTTGGGATGGAAATGCATAACTTCTTTAAATTTTTGTATCATATTGGCGCGCGCGCGCGCACGCACACACACACACACACACACACACACACACACACACACACACACATATATATATATATATATATATATATATATATATATATATATATATATATATATATAATACCCAAACGCCTCTCCCACCGCAGTGAGATCGCGTCAGGAACAGGCAGGAAACGCCTCAATCACTCACATTCACTTCATCAGCTATCATGACAATAATGCACCTGCATCAGGGCAACATTATCCACAGCCCAGCCCAGCAGACTACTCCATGGTTTACCCAGACCGCTTCATACACACTGAGGAGGCACATTGCCAGCCCGTCGCCCCCCCCATATACCACATCGCTCCACTTTTTTCTATCCAACGCGCGTCTTCCACACACACCCAGACGTCTAGGCCTTGCTGACTCAAATGTTCCTTCACCGTATCATTCCATCTCCTCCTCAGTCTACCCCTCCCCCTTCCCCCCCCCCACCTCCGACAGGCAAATCATCTTTACTATCCTCTCCTCACCCGTTCTCTCCATATGCCCAAACCACTTTAAAACCCCTCATCTGCTCTCTCCACAAGACTCCTTCGATTCCTACACCTCACACGGATGACTGTTTCTCACATGATCAATCCGTCTCACCCCACAGATCGTCCTCAAGCATTTTATTTCCAGTACATCCACCCTTTTCCTTTCCTTCGCATTCACCACCCAAGCATCACATCCACACAACATTGTGGGCACTACTATACCGTTATATACACCTGTCTTCGCACCCATAAACACTGATCTCTCCTTCCAAATACTTGTTGTGGCACCCAGTACCTTTGCCCCTTCTTCCACCCTGTGACTCACCTCCGGCACATTCCTCGCCACATCCACCCCCAAGTATCTGAAACATGCCACTTCTTCCATTTCCTCACCATACAAACTTACACTCAGTCGCTCACGAACCTCCCTTTTACAGCACCACATAACCTTACTCTCATTCACATTTACTCTTAGCTTCCTTCTTTTACACACCCTCTCAAACTCGGTTACCAGTCTCTGTAGCTTTTCTCTCGAGTCCGCCACCAGAGCCATATCATCCGCATACAACAAAACTGGTTCACTTCCCAAAACCCCTCCCCATGACCCTTGCATTCACCTCTTTCACCACCCCATCTACAAACACATTAAACCACTATGGAGACATCACACACCCCTGCCGTAGACCCACTTTCACCGGAAACCACTCAACCTCCTCTCTTCCCACACGCACGCATGCTCTACTCTCTCAGTAAAAACTTTTCACCGCATTCAACAACGACCCATGCACCCCATACAGCTGCAGCACTTGCCACAACGCCTTTCTGTCAACCCTATCATGCGCTTTTTCAAGATCCATGAACGTCATATACACATCCCTTTCTTTCTCCAAGTATTTCTCACACAGCATCTTCAACCCAAACACCTGGTTCACACACCCTCTACCTCTTCTAAAAAAAACCTTGCTCCGTGCAAACCACCACCCTTTCACTCACCACTCTCACATACACCTTAGCTGGCACACTCAACAGACTAATTCCTCTATAATTCGAACATACATTTTTGTCCCCCTTGCCTTTATGCAGGGGGACGATACATGCGCTCCGCCAGTCCTGAGGCAGCTCGCATCTGTCCATACACACATTAAACAGACGCACCAACTAATCAACACTACATTCACCGCCTTTTTCCAGGAGCTCTACACTGAGTCTACAGCGATCCCATCCACTTCGACCGCTTTTCATGTTTCATCCTGCCTTGGGCCTTCATCATCTCCTCCCTCCGGACCAACCCATTCGCCACAATCATACTCTGAACCCCCATCTCTGCCCAAACATACCACATCTGCTTCCCTATCTTCCGACATATAATTTTCGTATATGAAAGTAGAGTAAGATACATTTTACCAGAATGTTCCAATGATAAACTTAATTTCATCCACTTGTTGGCATAAAATGGAATTTGTTTGTTTAAATTCCTTCGCAAACGTTGTAAGCGAATGTGAATGCATTACACATTACAACATTTATCCGAGTTTCAGACATTCGATACAACGGCAAGGATGTATACCGGATGTTGCGTATGCATTGCAGATTTCATTGTTGTACGAATTTGAAATGTTTTCCCATGTTGTGTCAAGCGAATTACGAAGGCAATATAATTTTGGTTTGAAAAACGATGAAAATTTTAATCAATGTACCTGTTGAAAATAATTTTATTGCCTAATTAACCAAAACAGGTGGTCAGAAAAACGCGACATGATTTTAAGAGCAACGTTAGGATTTTAGTTGTAATGAATTAAAAAAAAAAAAAAAAAATCGATAGTCTACCTTGAACTTCACCGCACAAGACGAAAATATGTTATGAAATTCGTTGCCATTTCTATGTTGGGAAAGGGTGTAAAGAATACTGTAACTGGTTGGCGAAACGAGAATACGTATAATAAAATGTCAAGGTCATTCGTATACCGTTTTTATGTGAAAGGAAGTGACTCCTTTCAAAGCGGGATTAAGACCTCTTTTCGCGAAGGTAGTAAATGGGAATGCAACTAATGATTGTTTATCAGATTGTTTACATTTAGTTCAACTCGAAGGTATGTGTAATGGTACTAAGCACACCGGACAAAAAATTAGTCACCCCTAATAGCACCGATAGTAGGAAGTTCAAGGTCACACAGAGGGCGCTGATGTAGCATTGGTAAGTGACAAGTAGCGGTGACGTAGCACACAGGATCAGATCTGTTTCGTGAGGTGGTGAAGAACAAAGTGTGTGTTGGATATAGTCTGCAAAATGGGTCGTGAGGTAGACGTTACTCAGTGGCAAAAAGGAGCCATCGTGTTTGGCAGAGCCCACGGACACAAAATGTCTGAAGTAGCCCAATTTGTTGGTGTGTCAACGCGTACTGTCCAGCGAGTTTACAAAGAGTGGTGTAGTTCGCAATCAACTGAAAATCGACGGCGTAACTGTGGTCGGAAAACAATTCTCGACAATAGGGGCCGCCGCCATGTTTCTCGTCTAGTAACTGCAAATCGTTTTCAAACCAGAGAACAATTGCTCCAAGAAACCAATGAGGTTCTCCAGCGACCAATTTCCGAACGGACATTGCGACGAGAACTGCATGCGATGGACATCTGGAGCAGGGTACCACGGAAGAGACCGCGGTTAACAGCAAGTCACAAATTGGCACGTTATAAATGGGCTCAGAGGCACAAAAACTGGACTGCGGCAGATTGGAAACGTGTAATTTGGTCCGATGAGTCCCGTTTTTGTTTGTTCTCCAATGATGGGAGGCGACGAGTACATCGCAGGTCCAATGAAGCCTTTAATCCTGAATGCGTCGAAGGTGGTGTTCAGGCTGGAAACAGAAAGTGAAGCGCAGGAATAGACACCCACGGACTGTGGCGGAACTTCGGGACCGGCTGATGAACGAGTGGCAGCAAATCGATGTTCAGTACATGCACAACCTCGTAGAGTCTCTGCCTCGCCGGATTCGTGCGGTTATCAAGGCCAGAGGCGCCGTCACACGTTATTAGGTACATTCTGAGAGGGGTGACTAATTTTTTGTCCGGTGTGCTTATTTGTCTGTGAGGACCTTTTGGGTTCAGATCTTATTAAATATCGGAACTTCATAACTAACAGACCACCATTATTGACACATTTTACATGAGACCGGACAAAGTTAAATTTTTAAATTGGCAGGAAATAAGGTAGAATGTATTAGAGAATCAACAAAATGAACAGAAAGCGACTTTCTTGTTGTTTTTTGTTTCTGCCAAATCCATGTAGCTTGTTAGCTGAACAAAGCTGAAAAAAAATTATACCTAGGCCCTTAAAAGTAGCTTTTCTATACAAATGGCTTAGATACAATTTTTTTCAGCTTTGTTTATGATAAATATAAACTTAGCTCAATTGATACATTAATTTATAAAGTTTTAATTTATGTTCAAATTATCAGGTTTTCCATAATGAAACGGTTTTCCTAAGAAAGCAATTTTGTGACGACAATAATTGTCCAGGTTATATTTTCGATAAATTACTAAAGAAATTTTCAGACAAACAATTTATTCCTGCACAAAAACCAGTAGGTGTGCCTAAACAAACAGTGTATTTGAGTTTTCCTTAGTTGGGTCACTCTAGTTTTAATATTAGAAAATTATTAAGTAAAACCCTGAGAAACTGTTATCCCAAATTGAATTTCGTCTGTCCTTTGTTAATCGTTTTAAAATATCCTCATTTTTTTAATTTTAAGGATAGGTGTCCAGAGCAGATTAGGTCTCGTATTATTTACAAATATATTTGCGATAGCTGCCAAGCATCGTACGTTGGTAGCATACAGCTCCATTTGGTTTACTCTCACTCATCGTCATTCCCATTCGATCCCGCACCCAAGCATGGGAAAGTGAGAGAGAGAGAGAGAATCTCAAACGAGGCATTTTCAAATAGGTCTATTCACAATTCGTCATTCTCATTCTCACCCACGGCCGTTCCCACTTGGGTCAGAGTTAGGTTCTGATTGGTTAGTTAGGCTAATGTTAGATTAGGTTCTGATTGGTTAGTTAGGCTAATGTTAGATTAGGTTCTGATTGGTTAGTTAGGCTAATGTTAGATTAGGTTCTGATTGGTTAGTTAGGCTAATGTTAGATTAGGTTCTGATTGGTTAGGCTAATGTTAGATTAGGTTCTGATTGGTTAGTTAGGCTAATGTTAGATTAGGTTCTAATTGGTTAGTTAGGCTAATGTTAGATTAGGTTCTGATTGGTTAGTTAGGCTAATGTTAGATTAGGTTCTGATTGGTTAGTTAGGCTAATGTTAGATTAGGTTCTGATTGGTTAGTTAGGCTAATGTTAGATGAGGTTCTGATTGGTTAAGAAAATTTAGATAATTTAGGAAATATTAAACATTGCCACTCAGCGCCGTTTGCCGCGAATGGGAATGTTGTGACATTGTTTCCCAAATCAAGAAACGCTTTTCTCAAATGTGGAATTTTTTCACTTTTATACATTCTCACTTGTGAACCACAAATGCGAATGGGATGAGTGGGCAGTAATCCTCCAATTTCACTCTCCGTGTGAATTAACAGCGGAGTATCAATAGCAATGAGAACTGGGCTGCCCTTGTCCAATCCTTTTCATTCAACTATTAGATTACATTCAGAAACAACCAACCATCCACTAAGTAGTAATAATTTTAAGGTAACAAACCAAACCCATAACATTTTCCCTCTGCGAGTGATGGAGTCTCTCTCGCTACGAGTATTAACAAAATGAAACTCGCACTTAATAATTATGGCAGTGCTGTTAAGTCAGAAATGTTTTAGTCTAATTAAGTTTTACTTATTTTAGTTTTATGAAAGTTTTTAAATTAAATTTTATTTCGTTTTAGCTTTTATGAAAGATTTTAATTAATGTCGTCTTACGGCAAGTAAGTTATGTTGTATGTTTATATCGAATAATTTTTGTAATTTCATACATATAATTAGGAATAGTTAGTTTTAATTATTTAAATGTCTTCATAATTTGTTTTGTAGTTGCTGAAGATGGAGGTTGAACTTCCGAAACGTTTAAGTTGTTCAAATAGTGGAAATGTTGATTCCTGCGATTGTATTGCTGTTCCTTATATATATATATATATAAAATTTAGTGGTGGATCGGATGTCAGTTTTTCAACATCTGCGGATGCGGATCTTTAATTTAAATATCCGCGGATGCAGATGCGAATATTTAGTTAATCTATCAATATAATATAGAATTATGAATATATGACAATTTTTCAAATTTCGTGATATTACTATTATGGCAGGCAATGCATAAGAATTAAAATTAATATTAATGTTTTCATTATGATAAAAATAATAACTTTCTCAAGAGTTTCAGCCACAGAAAATTCAATGAAACAAGTTTCTTTCAATTTTCTGTTACCAGCTATTTATATTTTGAGGTTTATATATTTGTTTGTTCATTAATAATTAATACTTTACATGAAATGCGCATGACTGGGCCTTATAAGCTACTTTATAAGCTAATTTAATTGTAAATTGCTTAATTTATTAGAGGTAATATCCGCAGTCAGAAGTGCAGATGCGGATGTTAAAAATGATGCTGATATCCGGTCCACCATATATATATACAGTATATATATGTATATATATATATATATATATGTTAGTCAATGTGTGGAACTAGTCATTTCACGTAATGCCTAAAAATTTCAGGCGTTTCACGTAATTCGATTAAGCGATTAACGACTTCGTGAAGGTTAGGTTAGTAATGAGTATTACCTCTGTGTAAGGGTCAATCGAATTACGCGAAATGCCTGAAATTTTTAGGCATTACATAAAATGACTGGTTTCACAGAGTGACTAAAATAAATATATTCTATCTATCTATCTATCTATAATGTGCCTGTATGTATGTATCCATCCATCCTTTCTCCCAATCCATTTTCACTTATAAATTTGGTTAACCTTTCAAGCAGGGAGCTCTGTCGTGTTTGAAAACCGTTTGGTTGATAAAATTTAAGTTCGTGAGGTGAGAAAGAAAAACGTTCTTCGGCACTGCGAAGCAGCAGTCTCTATTTACGGTCGCATTGTCAATGAAGAAAGTGCCAACGACTCGTGGTTGTCATAAGGCACACCCCAGAGCGACCTTAGGAGAGTCTGATGATGCTAATCATTTAGTTCATCACTTCCCTAAATGCGACAGCCTTGACGGCTGGCATCGCCACCAAGATGAAATATCGTTTCATCTAAAAGTGTTAATTGCTCCAGAATGTCGGGATCTCAAATTTTCGTCAGAAATTGTTCACTGAAATCTAGCTTAGCGACCTAAACCTCTTCACGCGAGTCCTGGACAACTTAAATTTTGTAAGCATGCTTACGCAACTTCACTTTCAGATATCTTTGCACTGTTTATCAGTACTGGAATGTTTATCTCCTTTACGAATGCGTAAGAGATTTTCTTTCGAGTTCCTTACAAATGTAAGTCGAACAGTTGTTGCAATTTCTTCAGTGTTTGTTAATCTACTAGAACGTTTCTTCTCTTTCAGTGACCGAGTTCTAAACTCTCGTCATAGTTTTTTAACCCTTTAATGCCCAGTGTGTGAAATTTTCATCGTTAACTTTGGAAGCAATTTTAGACCTTCCAGTTCCCAATGTGTGAAATTTAACACATTTCGTATTTTATTAATTATGAACAATAAAACTTTGTAAAATATATTTTTCAGTTATTTTGGGTCCAATTAAACGATTTTTATATCCCAATTTTTTTTTTTTACTTTTCGACGTAATTTGGGTATGAAAGGGTTAATCACTTTTAAATTTGGCTGATCACGGAGCAAAATTTACCTTTTCTTAACTCCTCCAACGGATAGTTTATCCTAGTTCAACGTAGCCAAAAGAGAGAAAACATAGAAAAGAAACTAGTAAGTGGTATTATTAAGTCTATTTTAAATAGGTAAAAATTATTGTGTTTTAAATCCTCTCAAGGATTTCATAACAACCCTGTAAATACTTGAAATGTACCTAAACAAAATCAGATCAGTATGAAACGACTCTCTCTCGATAGAAGCTCATAAAAATGAGTGTGAAGGAATAGGAAGGACAATAAATAATTAGGTAAAGCGAAACCTCTCTCCAGAAATAGCGTAATATTGTCTATATTGTTCTATATTATCGGCAGCACCTACACCACAGTATTACCGAATTGAAAGAGTTCAATTCGGCCAGTAATAAACAGATAAAATATAAGGGAATAAAACCACAATAAGAAATGGATTTATTAAAAGCACGAGCTTTCGACCTATACTAAAGTATAGGTGAATTGAATATAGTGAATTGATGATAAAAACTTTAGTATAGGCCATAAGTATGTGCTTGTAATAAATCCGTTTCTTACTGTGACTTCCCTTAATTCAACTCTCGTAATTGAGAATATTCACTTAACAGATAAAATATAAACCTTTCATTCATAGTTTTTTGATGTTTTAGCGCCTTGTTAATTTTAGGAATCCTGCGAATATGTACAGAGGATTAGTTGATAGGTTGCTTCACCTAATTTCTCGACTAAAGTTATAACTAGGAAAAGGTTGAAGTAATTACTGGTGTTTTTATGTACAAATAATACTCAAACAGGAATTGCAAAAACATCAATTTCATTCAACTTCCTTTCATTGAAAAAAATATTTTAATTTTATTCATACTTGTGGTGTTTTTTTATTCATTTTACCTGCTAGTTTTATTGGCTGTTATTCGTCATAGAAAATAGCGCAAACTATACCAATCCCTAATTAACCCTTTCACTGCCGTTAACGTAATAATACGTTCATCTTGTTTAAATGACCGCGGTGAAAGGGTTAACTAAAAGCATGAAAATAATACCTGGAATAATTATATAATTTTCATCGATATTATGGGCGGTAAAGCGAGAGGACAACAAGCATTAATAAGCTTTTAAGTAGCTTCCCGTCTTTGTATTCTAGTAGATCAGTCACCGCATTCAACAACCCCTTTTCAATCTTATTCTGAGACTAGTTGAGGCCATACCTTCATATCTAAACCATTAATGCGAATTCACTAATGGCATTTATATCCTCTCCATCGGCCAATTATGCTGCGTTTGTTAATAGATAATTACTAATAGCTCGTAATTAATTAATATCTTTAATAAGCGTTTCTGTGGTTACCTTTGGCAAACTCATTTTAATTAGTCATTCGTTACGATAGAGAAGCTGCAGTAGTTATTAAATAAGTATTTAGAATGAAATAATAGAAGTAAGAGTAGCTGACACCATTTGGCTTTATTTATTAAATTAATTTATTTTAACTTGGACTCAAGATTTCATTAGAGTTTGTAAAGTAACATTAATGCAGAATTATATCAGAGATTAATTAATTTCTCTGGCAAGTTGACCTGTGGAAATAATAATGAAGCATGAATTTGTGTGATATATATATATATATATAATATATATATATATATATAATATATTATATATATATATATATAATATATATATATATATATCTTAGGCAACTTTAAACTTTAATAACTTTTGACGTACAGGATAGAAGGAAACTGTGAATGGCATATGAAAGCATACTTATGAAAGTTTTTTACATGCTACATTACAAATTTCTAGACTCCAACATAACTGCCGTCATTTAATCCGATTTTGCAGTTTGAAATATCCTCCAGTTGCTGCCGAGTGATTTAATGAATTCCATTTATGGTCCTGGCCCTAAATTCAATCAAAGAATGTGGCTTCTTAAACGTAGTCCAGTGAGGACAGGTTAGGTAAACGAAGTGACAAAGCAATTGGTCCACTTCCATCGATCCACTTGGCTGGGAGTACTGTCGCACACTCATAGTGGCACAGCGACAGGGAGCACCTTCTTGCTGAAAGAAGGTGCTATCTGAAAGATTTAATCGTCTTAGTTTCTCTGCCACTGTTTTGAATATGTGATTGTGCTTGAAAGTTCTCCCGGCCAAGTGGATCGGTAGAGGTAGACTAATTGCTTGACCACTTCGTTCACCTGACGTTACGAGAACTTGGTGCAAAAATTATATGAATTTTTAATTTTGTTCCATTGTTTGACTTCAAGATAACTTAATGCGCGTTTTAAAAGGTAGTTTAATAATAGTGTCATTCTCCCTAATCAAGATCAATAAGTTGCTCGTGGACGCTAAAGACTCGCTACCAATACAAGTAGTTAGTGTTTGCTGCATTCTACATAAAAATCTATATGTTCGTGATTCTTTCGTCCCGTATAATTCATTCTCTAAATAATCTCGTAATGAGTAAGAAGTTAACTAGGAGTGTGTGTGTGTGTGTTGTGTGTGTGTGGCAAAAAAGTAAAACTTATATTTTGTAAAAGCATTTTTACCCCTCTGTTCATTAGAAAATCCGTTTACATAGAAGATAAATAATATTTTCCATAAATTATTTGTTAATGTTGTACAAACAAAAGGATATTGTGTATATACAATTTAAATATATGAAAGGTATTTTTTAAATTAAACTTAAACCTGTAGATGTAAGGAAACAGCCTGGAAATTCATTTACCCACTGCGTGTGGTGAGAGTGCCCCAAGGGTCACATGAACCCGAACATAGATAGGGTGAGTGGCTGGCTCCGTAGGAAGCTCACCCAGAGTTCCACCTCCCAAAGTCCAACACCGATACCACTGATTTATCGGAAGCTCGAAGCCTGCCTGCCTGCCTGTCTGTCTGTCTGTCTGTCTGTCAAGCCTCGAGGTCTAAGTTTAATTAAAAAAGAAAACCTTTTTTTAAAGTCTTGATAGCTATTTTGAACTTCTTATATTTCAAATAAAAAAATATAAGTATATAACCAGTAAAATATTTGCTAAATGTTTTAAAAACGAACAAACAAAAATATCCAGCGCATGTGTAAAAATTATAAAAGGTTTTAATTAATGTTAGGCCTAAACCTCAGAGCAAGGATCACCAATTAATTTTCTCTGCTGTCGGCATAGCGAGTTTCTGTAATTCTCCCAAGAACTTCTACCCAAATGCACTTCTTTCCTTTCTCGGAGTGTTTTCGTGATATGACCACCATTATTTTATCGAAATCAACTTAAAATCGCCATTTTTAATCTACCAAATGAAAATTAAATATAAATCTTATTAAAAGAATCTTTTCGAAATGTCAGATTTTGCCAGTATTTTAAAGTAAATCCTTTCGCTGGAATACGATTTCATTCCTGGTGGTCTGTATAAAATCCGTTGGCGATCCCGATCCGGATCGCAGATCGCCTGTTGGCGACCCCCCCTGCCGTCGAGAATATGTGATATTTTCATCTTTTCTACATTTTTAAAAGTTAAGAAGAATCAGGAACAGGAAAGTGCCATATTCAAAATTATCAGCCAATCATGGTAGCCTGTATTAAAATACTTACTGATCAATAGGCAATTAATGTTTTAAATTAAACTTAGGAATTACTTTTAATCATCATTACGAGTTAACATGATTTTAGGATATCGTCAAAGAAGGTTTTCTGCATTATGAGATTCCTTTCAGGTTTTGGTATTTTATTAGGTATTTAATTAAATCACATTTGAATATAATTTGAGAGATCTTGATAATGTATACTGAAAATAATTATAATAAATTACTCTTAATATTCAACAATGAGAGTTGAATATATATATATTAGTAAAATTCCCCAAAAAGAAAATTTAAAAGAATTAAAATTAAATTAAAAAAAGGCAATTGCAAAACTTTTCGAAGGTAATTCCTTCTTCGTTCGGGCAGGAATAAAAACTGAAGTGAAAGAAAGGGCGCACAGAAGAGAGTTCAATAAACGTAATGCCTTTGGCAACTGAAAACATCTGCATACGGATCACATAGAAGATATTTTGGATAAATAAAAGTTGGTTATAAAATCTAAGGGAAATAGACAATTTTTCTACATTAAAATTATCGGTGTTTTTTTTTTTATGAAATAGAACTCAATCAATTTCCTCCTATAACTATTATCAGCATTAAGGAGGAGATAGGAATTATTAATACTTATATTATGGTTACATTCTAAACGATGTTTATGTGAGGCTGAGTTACCAGCAATATTTAGACTATATTTGTGCTGATAAAGACTACGTTTAAAGTCATTCGTCTCACCAATAATAACAGAGCAATTCAAACATGGTTTATTGTAACCACCAGTGTTAGAGACTCGCTCCGGTGGTTGGTCCCTTCATAAAAAAGTACGAGTAGCGCAAGGTACTTTAGAAACCATATGATGACCGAATAGTAAACTATTACGAAATGACTCGGAACTGAAAGGAACAATTAAAATCTCTCTAAAATCATTATTAGAGGCGCTTTTAATAGGTAATAATAGTTAATTTAATAGGTAATATTTCTCATGCCCAGATAAATTTGCAACAGACTTTAGTAATAAAATTAGTAATATCGATCTTGAGGGCAAACAGATTATTAGTTTTGATGTACTCTTTGGATCACCTGACGATCAGGGCCCCCAGCCTTCGTTAGTTAGCCTTATAAGGCTAACTAACGAAAATATCACGACTTTACCTAACCAAGCGTTAGGTCAACTGTATGCCCTTGACGATTGGTTAGGCTAAGTCGTGATATTTTCGTTAGTTAGCCTTATAAGGCTAACTAACGAAGGTTGGGGGCCCTGATCTTCAGGGGATCCCTCTCTTTTTACTGAGGTTCCTATCAAAATAACCTTAGAAATACCTCTAAAAGTTTCTCATTGAAGGCGGCGCTCAATTTGCCTTACCCACTCTGCTTTTTATAAGATCGATTAGACTGTGTTTGTCAGATTGTATTTTCACTTTTAACAATTTAGTTTTTCGGCGGAAGGAAGGCCTCAGTATGGGCTGGCTCCCCCCTTTCAGCAGCTACCCTTAGTAATATATTTATGGAGTTATTTGAAAGGAAGTTTCTTCCCGATATTATTGATTCGTCTGTTTATTGGTGTCGTTACGTTGACGTATTCGTTATCCTTCCTGCAGAATCCGATCTCAATGTCATTCTCGACCGATTAAATATTTTACCCTCTATAAAGTTTACTGTAGAAGTTGAACAGAATTAAAAATTCCCTTTTTGGATATTCAACTTATAAGATCTAATAATAATAATAAACCCGAGTTTACCGTTTTCAGAAAAGCCACTCATTCCAACTCTTATGTTTTCTGGCTTTCGTCTCGTAGTTCCTTTACAAAGGGAGGCATCATCGTTCGTATATTTTTAAGAGCTTTCAGGATTTACAGCCCCTCGTATTTGAACGCTGAGATCGCTTATATTAAAGAATCTTTTACTGAATTAGGTTACTCCCATATTTTTATTAAAAAAACACTTTGTGCCGCTAGAATTTTTTTTTAGGACTATAACGCCTCTACTAAAGATTTTAAAGATGTTTTAGTTCCTTTCATTTCCAAGTCATTTCGTAATAGTTTCCCATCCGGTGCTCATACGGTTTTTGAAGTACCTTGTACTCGTACTTTTTTATGAAGGAACCAACCACTGGAGCGGGCCTCTACACTAGGGTTTACAATATACCATGTTTGAGTTGCTCTAAATGTTATATTGGTGAGACCACTGCCTTTAAACGTAGTCTTTATCAACACAAATATAGTCTAAATATTACTGATGATAACTTAACCTTACATAAACACCGCTTAGAATGTGACCATAATAGAAATTTAATAATTCTTATCTTAATGATAATAGTTATAGGAGGAAATTGATTGAGGACTATTTGGTAAAAAAAAACACCGATAATTTTAATGTAGACAAACGGTCTACTTTCGTTAGATTTTTTAACCAACTTTTATTTAGCCACAATATCTTCTATAATCTATATGATCTGCATGCAGACGTGTTCATTTACCAGAGGCATAATGTTTCTTGAACTCTCTTCTGTGCGCCCTTTCTTTCACTTCAGTTTTTATTCCTGCCCGAATGAAGAAGGAAGTACCTTCGAAAAGCTCTCTTAATTTAATTTTAATTCTTTAAAATTTTCTTGATCATTTATGTCTAATATATACCGGGTGTCCGAGAATTATCTGTACAATTTTTGGCTGTTATTAAAAGTCAACCATAAAGTGTAGAAATTCCAGTGTTGTCCCATTTTACAGAGAATCTCATTAAGTTTTTTCTGATACCACGTTTTGACAAGTTTTTAGAAATGTACGTGGGTGACAGACATTGATGATTTAAAAGCAAGAATCACAGCTGCTATTGAGCGAATTGATGTGGATATGCTGCAGCGTACATGGCAACATTTGGAGTATCGATTGGATGTTTTGCGAATCACTAATGGTGCACATATCGAATATTTGTAACAACGTTACTTTAATAAAAGAAACTTTTGAAAATACAGATTCTAAATAATCTTGTTTAAGAATTTTACGTGTGTTATCAAGAATTTTATTAAAAGATGAAATTGTACAGATAATGTTCGGACACACTGGAATTTCTAAAAAACTTGTCACAACATGGTATCAGAAAAAACTTAGAGATTCTCTGTAAAATGGGACAACACTGGAATTTCTACACTTCATGGTTGACTTTTAATAACAGCCAAAAATTGTACAGATAATTCTCGGACACTCTGTGTATATATATATATATATATATATTATATATATATATATATATATAATGACCAAATTGGTGGAACATTGTAAATTTTCGTCCGTGACCATTTATCAATCAAGTAGGTCGAACAGGTTATACAGGGTGTCCCAAAAGTCCCTATCTATTTTGTTGAAATAGGCTGAATTTCAAATAAATGTCACACTGACCTGAATACAGATGTATTTCTATACAAATTACAAGTATTACGCCATTAAAATCTTTAATTAGTAGTTTCCACATGTGCTCCATCTGTATCTCTGCAAATCTCAAAGCGGTCAGCTGCATTGCGGAACACATTTCTGAGCATTTCAGGGGTTATTTTCTCAACTGCTTGCCTAATGCGATCTCGCAGATCTGGTAAATCTCAAATATTTCTGTGATAGACCTCTGATTTAATGAAGCCCCAAGCAAAGAAATTCAATGGGGGTCAAATCCGGAGATCGCACTGCCCAGGGCCTATTTCCCCCATGTCCAATCCAATGATTTGGAAAATGCTCGTTTAGGTATGTCTGAACAATTCTGGCATAATGACATGGTGCCCCATCCTGCTGAAAGACTACATTGTTGAGAATGCCATCTTCAAGAAGTTGAGGTTCTAGAAAATTTTGAAGCATATCAAAGTAAACAGGCCCTGTCACTATAGCCTCTGCAAAGAAAAAGGGCCCATAAATCTTAGACTTTGTCATTCCAAGCCACACGTTGGCTTTAGGTGAGTTTCTTTTCCATTCAGTGAACTCAGTTGGCTTTTCATTAGCCCAGATGCGACAATTATGTTGATTGATTTTCCCACAGGTGTGAAAAGTCGCCTCATCTCTAAACAAAATGTGGTCCATTAAATTGTTATTTTGGATTTGTTCGACCAGTTCCGCACACATTGCTTATCTTTTTGGAAAATCTTCCTCGTGTAAGCTGTGTAACAGCTGAATGTGATAACACTTCTTCTTCAGCATCGAATGCAAGATTCTGTGAACAGTTGTTTTTGGTATGGTCAATCTGTGGGATGCTTGGCGAACTGACATTCTTTGATCGTCTTAGAACATTATGCGAACAGATTCAATGTTTTGTTGTACTGTTCTTGGGCATCCACTTCTTCCTTCATCATGCACAGATCCAGTCCTTTTGAATTTGTTCACGAATTGCTTTATCTGTCGGTCCAGGCTTATGAAACCACCTTGAGAATCTGTCTCTAATTTCACATTTCATTCCTCTGATGCGACATGTTACTATCATAACACGTTCATGCACATCCATCACCAATGATATGGATCTGAAAAAATTAATTAAAAATTTAAAAATAATTAAAATAGAAATCTAATGCATGTATTTGTCCAGAAAGGTGCATGCAATCATGTCATTAAAACATTCATTTGAAATTCAGCCTATTTCAACAAAATAGATAGGGACTTTTGGGACACCCTGTATATTTTAGATTTTCACATGTTTAATCATTTTCGATATACACAAGGTTGCTCAGAAAAAAGCAAACTATTGTCTTTTAAAGTGTGTATTTCAGTTTACAGAAAGAGAGTCCTCAAAAGCTATTCATTTAGTTACTCCTCAGTATTACCAATATTACGAAATCAAATGTTCAATGTTTCCACCATTTTCTTGGACGCAAAGCTCCAAACGATGGCGCCAACTAACTATCAAGATCCCCGTTGATGAAACACACTGGCAGAGAATTCCATTTTCCATAATCTTTACCTTTAACTGAGCAACGTTATCAAACATGAAGTTCTTGTTAACTCTTTCTTTTAGCTCATTCCATATTGACAATCAAATGGGTACAAGTCTGGACTGTCAGCCGCCCATTCGTCAGGTTTTATGCAGCCAGGAACTTCTCTCTCTAGATATTCAATGGTTAGGTGCGCACTGCGCAGTATGGCTTGTGCACCATCTTTCTGTAATGTGTACTGATTTTCGGAAATTTCGCGAATTTTTGGCAGCTGTTTTTCTAACACAATATCGCGGTAGTGTGCAGCTTTTATTTTAGATCCTGGTTCAACAAAACCGACATAAATTTTACGAATTTTCGAGGCAAGACAAGATCATCACTTTCTGAGAGAAGTTAGACTGCTCCAGTAAAAGTCTTTCTGGTGTCACTTCTCTCTCGGTTCTTGTACACATGATCATTTTGAGTGTTGACAGGAGGTCGAACTGAGTAATTTTTCATCACTGAACCAAATCCTGTTAACATGGGGAAATCTTTCATGAAGAGTTTGAGACCTTTCCATTCGTTTCACCAAATTGACATCAGTCGAGCAGTGTACAGGGTGGCGTTTGTAAACTTTCACCTGCAAATCTTTAATAATTCGCTAAATGGAATATGTTGATATTCCTGTTTCTCCTGCAATTTGATTTGGCGTCATATGTGAATTTCCATCGGTATGAGCTTCATTTAGTCTTCCACAACCTTCAATTCTTGCAGTACTCCCTATTTATCAATTTTACGTATAATCTGTTTTACACCAGAACGAGTCCATGATCTATTTAGGAACATATAATAATAATAATAATAATAATAATAAACTTGTGCATTCCATGGAAAGCAAGAAAAAAGGATGAAGGGCGGCATCTCCCTCCTTCACCTTCGCTCCTTGTTTCTCTCTATCTTCCCCTTTCTTCTTCTCTTACTCTTTTTCTTCTTATTTGCAATATTGCAATATGGGAGTTAACCACGTACACGAGCTTGGAATTATAAATTCAGTCTGTAATCACTCATTATGCGTCCATACTACTAGTTCGAGTACAGTATTCTATACGTGATTGGAGGGGGATGTCTTAGTCGAGCAGACGACCCTTACTACAAAAAGGTTAAGAAGATAATTGGACCTTATTATTGTAATTGGTTAATTGTACCTTCGAATTTTTAATTATTGTGTAACGTTTACTTCGTGGTCATAATTAATTTAATTATAAAGAGTAGATATTGCGAAGGCATTTGCAGCAGTTTTTGATATGTGAATTACATACTTGCAACAGAGAATAAGTAATTAATTTTAAAATTATATATATATATATATATATATATATATATATATATATATATATATATATATATATATGAGAGAGAGAGACCTTGGTGTAAAAGGAGACCAATGCAGGAACTGCTACGAGGTGTATATACAGTATATATATATTGTACATGCTTTCAAAAGTATTGGTAAGGTAAGATACAAAATTAAGCAAAATGTATGTAATAGGACATGAATGCCCACCCTCGCCCTTCATGACAGCCTCAACCTGCTGAGGAACACTTTCCAACAATATTTTTGATAGACCTCGTGGGAATATTGCACCATTCTTCCCGCACTGCAGTTTCTTATGTGACGAAAGTTGGCCACTGAAGTCTGTTCTTTATGTGTCACTCTAGTTCACTCCAAAGGCGTTCTATCGGATACTGATGAGGCCTCTGGGCAGTCCATATGTTGAGTTACACTCCTGGTTTTTTGACAAGGGGCGTTGTCGTGTTCGTAGAGGTACGGGCCCTCGCTATTAAATTTCATCAATAATGGCGTTGTACTATTCTCTAAAATGTCACTATGTTCTGGCAGTTATTGTACTCTTCGCAAATGCTAATGGAACATGCCCACAATGTCACACTGCCACCTCCCCATTTAACAGTCGGAACAATGCACTGAGTCCCGATGGCAGAAGGGTTCTCCTGGCTGTCGCCACATCTCGGATGCAAACAGTGTAGCGGGATTTTTCACTCCGCAGGACATGTTTCCACTGTTCGTTTCTACTCTTTCATTCTTTAGTTTCGCTGAACTTTATACTATTGTAGTCGTCGTTTTCCATTCGGAGCTGTGATTTATGGCTTGTGGGCAGCTGCCCTTCCACAGAATCCTTTGGTCTTCACGTACAAGAGACACACTTGCCGACTAGGGTGGAGTAAAAAAATCAAAAGTGCCAGGATCAAAATTGAGGCGGGTCTAGATAGTTGTCTTTTGTCCAGGATTAAACTTCAAAACCGATTTTGGGTGGTTGCATACAAAACTGTGACTGCTACCTGCCAATTTATACAAATCGTATGTGCGCGCGACCAAAATTTGAACCCAGTGACCTATCTCTGGTTCTGGACATGATAGAAAGACAATTTAAAAACTGTTTATGATGTATTTTTTACCTCTGAAGCAGATTAAAACATTTGCAGATGACTGCAGGGTTAATAATGCTTCAACAAATCCATATTTATATTATTTTTGGCCAAAAATTGCAATTTTCATTATTACACATTCATATAACACACAACACACATTCAATCTATCACTCATTAAACAAAGTAATAAAAAATAATCATCAAAACAGCTTCAGAATATTGTATTTTTGTATTGAACATTTTCATCAGTTTTATTGATTTTATCTTTTGTCAAATAATGCCATCACGACGTTCAAATCCTACCACAGTTGAGGAAGCCTCTGTTACAAATTTAATGTGCCTCTATACAGCCTGATTATGACAAGGCTGGTTGAGTTTCAGTGCTTCCTTTTTTACGTTTATGAGTTCTTCATTGGTTAGAGATGCTGTGATAGAGCGCTCATGAATGTCGGGTGAATTTAAGTTTATCATTTTGAGATACCCTCGAGCTTCGTTATCGATTTTAGGCACCATGAATCTCCTGACACTACCATCTCTCACAACACTCGAGTCAGGCCGTAACTCTGGGACTTCCAACATCCTCATCTGAATCAGTTATCAGGTCACCACCTTCGAAGTCATTGTCTATCACTGTTTCAACTGATTCATTCCCTCTGACCAAAAGTATCTTGTTAACTGCGGATTTGTTTGTTCTGATTCAGCAAGCATGGCAATTAATACGTTCTCAGGGTGAGCATAGTATGCATTTCGGTAGAGGGTTTATGGGCTATCTCCCTGACTTCCTTGTGAGGAAATTTCAGGATCCTTTGGAGCATATCATAAAAGTTCTTAGCACCATATGTGAATCGATACTCCTCCTTGATCTGGATGGAACCAACTTAGAAAATAGACCAAGATACAAAACTCTGCAAGTGTGACCAGAACTTTGGAAGGTTTCCTTTGAGATGTATAAAATCTGAGGATTCTACATGCCAGAATCAACCACTTTGAATGACAGATCGGTCCAACTTCAAGGAGCTCAAGATCAGGATCAACACAGCTAAGCATAACAGCCATACAGATTCTGTAAGCATAATACTGATCAGTGCTGAGGTCCTCCAGTACGGTACTTCGTTAGGAATAACTGGAAGTTTTGAATTCCTAATTAGCTTAAATGAAATCACATCCCACTGAGATACACTTCCACCAAATTCACCCCCTATCTTTCCTGAATTTGAGTCTGGGTTCTTTGTTGTTCCATCCAGAGTAACAAAGACGCGACGAAGGGGGAGCTCATTACAGTGTAGTAGGCAAATGCTCCACTGCAAAGGTCTACCAACCAGTTCTTCCGGGCATCTGATAGCTCCACCATTTGAACCGGTTATTGTATTAGTCCCATCAGATCCTATCTTTGCAAGTTTGGTTTGTAATTCAGTGTCTCTGAGGGCCTTGTATATCTCTGTGGCAATAGTCAACCCTTTGCCATTACTTGGAGTCACATGTGAGAGGTAGAAATTACCTGAAATAGTATTCAGAAATTAGAGAGAATTTTTTAGATATTTCAGTGTTTATATCTATTTTCCAATTTCTGTATCCAAAATTCATCTTAATAAATATTTTGAGTAATATGTGCTACAAAATGCAAACTAAAGATCAAAATTTTAAATCTTACCAGGTTTTCCTACAATTACATAGTGCTCTTCTAGCCAGTTCTTCTGTAATATTTGCCATTCACTTCAACTGTCACCATTGTTGCATCTTTGCGACCATCCACATATATGGCATCCACCAATTAAAAAATTTATCCTTCTCTTTTCTTATGGCTTTACATTTTTCCTGCAAAGTTCATAGTGCAAATTTACTCAATTTTAAAGACAGTTATTTAAGCAAGCTCCATAGGTTTGACTAACACTATTTAAATTTCAACACTTGTTTGAAATGTATGCCTTTTTGTGAAATACTTGATTTGAATCAGATACTAATGTACAAGATAATTGAACTGTTACCTGTCAATTACATTCATTTTATTAGTAGTAGTGATAATTCCATAATCCTCTAAAACTGCTGATGCAACTGCTGCTCCGGCTCTGTCACTTGATACCTAGTAAAAGACATTTATTTTATATGAAGTTAATATTCTAACAAGATGTTCATTGGACAGCAGTGTCCAAGATTTGGACTCTAACTATTAGCAACGTTACATGGATTATAAATCATTTTTCCAAAGGTATTGTCAACAGAGCAACAAGAGTGTTCAAAGCATACTCATATTTTAAACTATACAGTATACCTGTTACACTGCCGAGCGAGGTTTGGTAGACTCTTCCTATTTTGTTCTGTCCTGGATTCCTGTTGTTCACTGACACCAGCTGTTTCATCATATGATTCCAGGCTGCCCTGCCTTTAGTGACTGTCGAGATCACTGTCATGTATTGATGCTGAGCTTGATGGAACAACTTGGAAAACTCATCTGAGCTCTTCCCTGGGGATAATAAAATGCAATATGATTATGATACAAGATAGTTTATCAAAGACGCAAAAATAAAATTTTATAATTTGTAGCACAATCATTTCAAGAAAAACAGATTTTCGGTGGCCATTAATCAAAAGTTTTTTAATTTATATAGATCAAACTCCACCGATTCTTTTCTTTTGCTTGCTCCTGCTGTACTCCTCTCCTTTTGTATCCGATGTCTGCCGATGTAAGCCGTTCCTTAAAACCAACGCATCGTCCTATTCTAGCTGTTTTCTGGTCCTCATAGAAAGCATAGTCTTCTGTCATTTTGAGTTGATACAAATGTTCCAAATCCCTTCTCCGATTTTGAGTCCTCACAGATGTCAAACAACTTGGGAGTTTTTTCAATGAAGGAAGAAAGATCACTCCGGAACTTGTCACCACGTTTCTTTTTTGGATATCTATCAAACCTGCAGAATTACCAAAACTTCAATGTGAATGCAAATTTCAATTATAAAACCCCAAGTTAAGTTCGAGTCAAAACAGAATTTATTACTGATCATTCTTATGATTTGCAAATCACTGAATCACATGATTATGTTAATAAAATTACTGTCACAAACAAATAAATGTAACTACAAAATTTACAAAAGTATGACATAGTTTAAATCTTCTTATGAGGGACTGAAAATTTGAGTCTTACCTCGAAAATTCTTTGACTAGATCCTGAATCTTGCTGGTGACACTGGGGCGTGAAATTGGATAGACATTGCACCAAATCCAGTGTTCAATCAGACTTAGTGCAACCTTATCAGCTATTTGTCTGATTGTCCAGTTCTCTTCTGCCATTACACGTTAGATGACATCTTTACCAAGAGGAGCTTTCCGTTGGGTAATGAGTCTGTGCTTGAAAATCTGACACCTCCATCAAGAATTTTAACTGTGTCACTGCGTCTTAACATCCTAGTATGCAGTTTTTTTGGCAATAAGGTTATCAAAATACATGTATTTATCAATTCTATAAATTCAACCTGAAAAGAAAAATATAAAATAATTTCAAATATAAAAAAAATATTTGCAGAAAAAAGGCCGAAAAATTGCATTTTTTGACCAAAAATTAAGAAATATGGATTGTTTGATGCATTATTGACCCTGCAGCCCTCTGCAAATGTTTTAATCTGCTTCAGAGGTAAAAAATACATCATAAACAGTTTTTGAATTGTCTTTCTATCATGTCCGGAACCAGAGATAGGTCACTGGGTTCAAATTTTGGTCGCGCGCACATACAATTTGTATAAATTGGCAGGTAGCAGTCACAGTTTTGTATGCAACCACTCAAAATCGGTTTTAAAGTTTAATCCTGGACAAAAGACAACTATCTAGATCCCCCTCAATTTTGATCCAGGCACTTTTGATTTTTTCACTCCACCCTATTAAATGCCGACAAACCCGTAAACTGTAAGGCCATTCACACGGTTTGTCATAATTTTTGGCCTGTCTGGTCTGTGCTCCTCACTAGAATGCTCTAGTGTCTTTTACTTTCCTATAATATTGCCCGCAGTTGACTTAACCATAATCATACATCTGGTATGACATCCAATTGTTACCATACTCAAACTGACTGTAACAGGTAGTAGACTAGATTTCTTTGCCTTTGGACTACAGTGCTACTCTCTACAGAACAATTTACATCTGGAATATTCGGGTACTGGCAGAGATAAGCTTTTCCTAATATTTTGTGTGTGTGTGTGTGTGTGTGTGTGTGTGTGTAATAAAAGGGAAAAAATTTTTGAAGAAAAATAAAAAGCATTTATCTTCCAACCTAGGAAATGAGGAAACACACACACACACACACACACACACACACACACACACACACACTTTAGCCAAGAATATAAATCTGCGATACAATCATGCAGCAGGACATGATATATTTTTAGTTATGGACCGAAAAAGAACAGAAAAAGGATGGAGGTTAAGAAGGAGAAAATACAAATGTTTAAAAACACATCAAGTTTCAAGACACGATCCTCTGGAAGAGAGGAAGTATTTTCAGTAATAATAATAATAATAATAATAATAATAATAATAATAATTTATTATTATTTATTGACGATGATAAATTTCGTCAGTTTTTCGTTTTCTCCTCTGAAATGTCACATTTTCTTGTGTCTATTTTTGGTTTCATTTTCCCACTTCCGTGATGACCGTTTTCACATGCCCCGTACGAGGATCTGAACTGTCATCCTTCTCGCAGTGATTCTCAACACCGACTTCAATTTTAAAATAAATTAGTTTCACGAAATCACTGCATGATTCAGATTTCTCAAATGGATAGTATACGATCATGCATTTTTGTTCGTGTACAGAAACTGTAACGTCAACTTGTTTTTCCACTCTGTAATTACCATTAAATAGATTTCGACCTGTAGTGATGCTGAAAATGCATATTTTATATAGTTTTGGATGTGTGTGTGTGTGTGTGTGTGTGTGTGTGTGTGTGTGTGCTCGTAGGGAACTGGGTATAAGTGGGGTCGAGTGTGTGATAAACTCACAGATGTAATGAGGTAATTTTTTTGTGAGGAAACACTGTTTTTGGTACCTTGGAACATTAAAATATTTCTATAAAAAAATATAGAAACATTTTTGTTTGGAAAAAGGTGTAAGATGTGTTGGTCCCAAATAGGTTAGGTTACGTTAGATTAGCGAATACCTCGCTATTTAATGACTCGCTGGAACACAGCCTTCAGGCACGCAATTGCGCCCAAAACGCTTCTCTTGCCCTTCTCGGTTCGATGGCACTAAGGTTAGATTAAAATTAGGTTTGGTTAATTAGGCTTTTAGGTATATGGATTTTAAAAAGTCGGTATCTCGCTTATGCAGAGATGCGCACGTGTTCTTGTCTACCCTACGAAATCGCGACAATCTTTAGGATACACACCCCTTGGTGACACGAAAGAGCTTATCGCAACATTAGCAGTGTCGCTGTAGTTTATCTTCGTAAATGCTAGCTTTTAACATGAAAAAAGGGTATATAATTAAGGTTGTTAAGTTACACTAAATTTGATTAAATTTATTACTTTTTTAGATTTGGGTAAATGTCGCGATAGAGAATTCGGTGTGTGAAAGTGTCGCAGTTTTGTAGGGTAGACACGTTTGTGTGTAGATATAATTTATTTGCCGCTTCTGGATATCATTTTAAATACAGGGTGTTTATAAAGTCCCTATCTATTTCAGTGAAAACGTAGCAAAAAAGGATAAAATTCAATAACAATATAATAGAAGGCATACATTTAATGAATACTCAAGCATATGATTCTACATGAGCACCATCAGTATCTCTACAGAGTTCGAATCTGTCAGCAGCATTGCGGAATTGCGGAACACATTTTGGGGTATGACAGGGGTTATTTTTGTAACTGCTGTTACGATACGAGCACGTAAATCTTGCAGATCTGTAACCCTCATTTGATAGACGTTTCATTTGATAAAGCCCCATGCAAAGAAATCCAAGGGCGTTAGGTCAGGAGATCGAGCCGCCCAGGGCCTGTTGTCTTCACGTCCGATCCACCGATTTGCAAATCGTTCATTTAGGTATTCCCGAACGATGTTTGCATAATGACAAGGTGCCCCATCTTGTTGAAAGACGACGGTGTTTAAAATGCCATCTGAATGAAGCTGGGACATTTACGTGCTCGTATCGTAACAACAGTTAAAAAAATAACCCCGGTCATGCTCCAAAATGTGTTCCGCAATGCTGCTGACAGATTCGAACTTTGTAGAGATACTGATGGTGCTCATGTAGAATCATATGCTTAAGTATTCATTAAATGTATGCCTTCTAATTATATTGTTATTGAATTTTACCCTTTTTGCTAAGTTTTCACTGAAATAGATTGGGACCTTATAAACACCCTGTACATCGATCTCGTGCTTTTTTATGCAAGTGTTTAAATAAAAATGTATTGAGATAAATCGTGGTTTATTTGGAATTGGAACATTAGCAGTGAGAAGTAAAACGTTTTTTTATAATACTAATAATAATCTTTATTGAGAAAAGAACATTATAGATATACATTACATCCATACTGGTTTACACAGTGTTGGATTTAACGTTTAATTTTGTAGTTTAATTACAATATTCTTATCTGAATATGCCGTTGAGAAGCATGACATCTTTTTAGGCAAAAGTCTTTGAGATTCATTCCTATCTTTACATAGGAAAATGTCAAATATAAATAGAATTTGTGCAAAATAAAATAATGTTGCATTTAGTTAACTCTGTCATTACAAATGAAAATTGAAATAATCTTTGAAATGATAGAAATAATAGAAAAGAAAAATGGTGAACAATACAAATGATGATACAGTCTTAAAGTTACAAAAATACGGATGAGTGAGGCATACCGTATTATAACTATGGCGTAATATATTGGGAACTTTTAACATCTAATTTATATGGTTTATGATTTGCACCCATTTTAAGATTGTGAATTTTGCATATACAGTATATAATAGATGATTTTCATTTAGTAATATTTACAAGTTGCAACACACAACACACACACACACACACACACACACACACACACACACACATATATATATATATATTAGGAGTTTATAAAGTGTTTCTTTAGTGAGTTGCTAAACAAAATTAGTGATGGTGCTGCTCTGATGTTTATGGGTATAGCGTTCCAGATGTCTGCCCCTTTGTAGGAGAGAGCATTTCCTGCAATTTGCGTGGAATAATTTGATTTATGTATGAAATCATTGAGAAGCCTTGTCTTATGATTATGGTTGATCTGATTGGTAGGGGTGGGTAATCGCCCTGTGAGTGGCCGAAGTATAGTCTCTATTATTAACAATTTTGTACCTACTGATACCGACAGTAAGTTTATAGTCATTTAGTTTTAGAATATTTTAGTTTCTGAACATTGGAGAGGTATGAGATCGTCTGTTATCATTGTCTGAGAGAGTTCGTAAAAAATTTTTATGGATTACTTTCAGCGGATATAGTACAGGGTGTCCTAGAAGTCTTGGAGGGGTTTTATTTGGCTGTAACTTTTTTATTTTTTGATTAATTTATTTATTTTTTTATTTTTCGATTAAAGTACCCTTGCTGCGATTAATGAAAATGGAATCCTGGACAGTGCACCAAAGAGTGGCTATTGTCGAACTTTATTTGACAAACAACTCTTCCATCGTTGCCGCTCAAAGAGCTTTTCGATTAAAATTGAACACACGTTCTGCTCCTTCTGATCGAGCTATTCGACGATATGTCGCTAAATTTCGTATGGGAAAGGGTTAGGGAGACGAACCAAAAAACCCAAACCCAAAAAACCAAACAAAAAAATCCACCCAAAAACCCACATCAATTTACTTCTCATAAACTTATTTTTAACTTGGCATTTTTTATAATATGGTTATGCAGTCTTATATATTAACAACTATAAACTATAATTAATGTGATAAGGCCAATATAAACTAAAATTTCCAGAAACTATTTATTTGACATGTTTCATTATGAACCTTATATCTAATACTGTATCTAATTTATCCATCTTCTAATTGGCTGCCTATATCTAAAAATAAATCCTGTTTCTTTTCAGCTTTATAATTTAAGTGATACCTAATACTGATTATTGATCAGTATGTTCAGCATCTTTTGACCTTAGGTGGCGTTAGATTCGAACCAACATTTCTGCCTTTTCTTTCCCCAACCTATTTCGCATTTTACTCCATACCAAGCCAAACGTTGAAAAAAATCTTTCCAATGATCCGAAACTGGCCGGACAACTATGAATAGATCTCGTAAATTTAGTAAAACCTAATGGTAACCTCGTCTCTTTTTTTTTTCTTTCATTTCAACAATTTTCCATCAATCAATTACTAGCTGATGTAGAGCTCACTATACTATCTTTGAATAAATAAGGAGGAAAAATTAGTGCGTCTTTTAAGCGGAATGCATAATATCCTGCCATGTATTCTGAATTTATTTCAATCAGCCATTCTTCGGCCTCTTCCTCTTGAACTCTATTCAGTTTTTGTCCTGAAAAATAATAGAACTGTGTGGAAACAAAAATAAAGCTAATAATATAGATTATATAATTTATGTTATGGTATCTAATTTATGCTAATTGTTATCTAATATGGCAATGCCAGATGATTTGATTCAGATTAGAGAAAACTCTTCTGCCCATACAGTTGAGTTACCTATGTTTTATATGTTGATAGTAGTTAAGCATTTAGGTCCTATTTACCTTCATACTTTGGGTCAGTTATATTTGCCAAAAGATGACATGGCTCCATAGCTTTTTTAAATCTCTTAATAATATCTTTTTTGTATGAAGCTAATTTTTCATCTTGGATTAAATTGAGCCAAATTTCAACAGCATCAGACAATGTTGTATTATCAGCCTGCAACTGTAACAAAAAAAATAAAAACTATAAAGTTGTATATGGCTGAATGAAAACGTCTGTAAACATTTAGAATTATGCATTGTCAGAATTTATTTTTTGGTGTTACAAGTTACAACACATAAAATGAAGTGTATTTCAATTATTTATTAGTAGTGCTTTAGTACAGGATCCTATAAATAAAATGTGCACTATAAGTCTATAAAATATCTTGAAATTAATATTGGTATTTAAAGTTAAGTAATTTTAACTGCATAATATAAACACACCTTATCTAGAGCATTTCCAACAAGTAAGAGTTGTGACTGTAAATTGAGTGCCTCTCTCTGTATAGATAAGCTATCTATCAATTTTCCGATGTTGTGATCAATGTCTTCAATATACTCTCCTCTTATTTCTATATATAGAGAGTAATTTGACAAATAGGTTTTTATACATTCTGAGAATTCCATCTGGTTTAATTTGGTAGTTGCGGCATCATACCAGCTTTCTCCATTAACCAACCCTAAAATATAAATTTTTATTACAAATATTGCTGGATTTGACAGCATAAATAAATAGCCTATGCAACTTATTAATGAGTCGTGAATTAGGATTCACACTGGTGACAGTGCTAATGCATGAAAGTAAAGCTGACAGTAGCTAATTTATTGGATTTGTTTTTAGCTTACATGAGGTTGGTGATTGTTTCGGAAATATTGTTATTTGTTAATTTCTACAACATGCTTGAGAACTGATTTTGGGGAGACATCTTTTTCTACCAAGTTTAGATGGTGTGCTGAACAGCCATAAGTAATAAGACTGTAGTTGTCCTCCTTAAGAATTTCTCTCATTCTTATCATTTTGTTTTCGTTATCAGTGCATATAGCAAATACCTGAAAATAAAATGTCATAACTCATAAGGAACTGAGCATTTGAGTATACCAAGGCGGAGAATTACATTCAGTTTATAACTAAAATAAAATGTACCTACAAAATAGTTATAGTTATACATCAATGCCATATATTTCTTTAGTTTTTGTTATTGCTTCTCTAGCTAACTGTGCACAATATTCTGCTGTCTTTTTTGTACTTCCAGCATCTACTACTGAAATCAGATATGGCTTTTTCCATTATGAATACTGTGCGCAATAATAGGATCATTACCTACTGAACTCCAGCCATCTTGTGTAAGGGTAATGGTACAATCATCAAGATTAAGGTCATTCTTCATTTCATGGATTACTTCATCATTAACTTTTATTAACAGATCAGATGCCAACCTTTTCCTGTTTGGTGGTTCATATCCTGATCTTAGACCTTTGATTAATTTTATAAATTCTTTATTTTCTAAAACGTTGAAGGGTATGTTAGCTGAAAAAAAAGAACCTCGCAACTTGTAAATCTAATTCTTCCTTTTGGTCCACAGTCGTTCTTACCACAAATGATGTAATTGATCTTTGCCTTTTATCATGCTTTATTGGTGTTGAATGACAGAATGTGGATGATGAAGAACCTGCACTGGTGTCACTCATTTCAGGCACATTTTCACTTATAATCTTTGGATCATCTTTGCCAGAAGCCAAAATTGGAGGAAGTGAATCAGTTTCAACTGATGCTCCAAATTCGAGTCTCGGCATACCTCTTGCCTCATTTTCAAAACATTCCACTTTTCTTTTACTGCATTTCTCTAGATGATGTTTCACTCTCTCAATTTTTCGAGTGATACTTTATTTGCAATAATTGCATAGTACTCTAGTAGGCTGATCACTTAATAAAGTCACCTCGTCCTATTCGCTGGCTTTAGATCTTCCACCTCTATAACTCTTTGGCATCTTAAAAATTTAAATTTGAGTTAGGTCTAAATAAGGCTGAAATCTGCTGTTAAGAAATAAAGGAAAGATCTAAAATTAAAATGGAGAAAATTCTAATATGTCATTATCTCTCATATCTGAACTTTCTGTGAAATAATGAAGTCTTTTTAATATATATTGTAGATTAGATAAATAAATTAATAAAATAGATATATTAGACACTACATAATTATCGAACCTTTCTTAAAAAAAATTCAACCCAGCAAAAACCCAGTTGGGTTGGTTTTTTTGTGAAAAACTCGGGTTTTTGCCAACCCTGCGAACCACGGACTGGGCGTCCTCGGACAAGCCGAAGTCCGACTCTGATTGAGATGGTTCGTGAAAGCGTTGAGGAAAATCCACATCAGTCTGACGACGCAGCCAGGAATTAAACATTTCAAGAAGTTCCTTGCATCAAATTTTAAGAGAGGATATCAATCTTTACCCGTACAAAATTCAAATTGCTCAAGAAATTAAACCACAAGATCATTAGAGTCGGATAGCGTACGCTAATGCGATTTTCGATTTACGCAATGAAAATTAAGATTTTCACCAGATATTAAATTTGTAATTAAAATCGCAATAAATATATTTTGAAGTGTTACAAACCTTTTTTTATTTGATCCCCAAACAAAAAAGTTATAGCCAAATAAAACCCCCCCAAGACTTCTGGGACACCCTCAAACTTGTACTACCCCCATGCTGTGATTCCGTATCGCAAATGTGGATGGCTAAATCAGTAATACAGTGTGAGGAGGGCATTTTGGGGATTATTTTTTTTTTTAGTTTAAATATTGTATAGAGAAATCTAGATATTTTTTATTTGATATGTTGTGTGTGGTTTTTGAAATTCAATTATTTTTCATCTAACTTGATGCCAAGAACTTTAACTTCATTTACTTTTGCAAGAGGAGTGTTTCCAATTATTAATTATTTTAACTAACCTAACTTCATAAAATATTTAATCAAAATAAAATCTTTTGGAAAAGTGTATTTAAAAAATGGGGCCACAAAATTGAAGAAATTCCAGAAAGTCTATTCAGAATTGCTAATGTTCCAAATAAACTTTCTCAGAAATTCTCAGTAGTCGTTGACATATACTGTAGATCACGATTTATCAATAAATACTTTTTTTATTTAAACACTCGCATAAAAGCATCAGATCGATGCATTATAAATAATATCCAGAAGCTGCAAATAAATTACACACACACACACACACACACACACACACACGAGCGCGTTTGTATACCCTATAAAACCAAGATATTTTCATACATTTTCACATATTCAATTTTGTATCGCGACATTTAGGCAATCTGAAAAAGAAAAACCATATAAATTTAACGTAACCTAGCCTTACCTAACCCAAATTATATCCCCTTTTTCAAGATAAGATCTTATTATTTATAAAGATAAACCACCTCGACACTGCCAGTGTGGCGATACGCACGCTTTTGTCGCGATGGGCTCTGTGTGTAGTCCTAAAGATTGTCACGATTCCGTAAGACAAGAACACACACACGCATGAAAGGATAGACAGTGTAAATTTTAAAAAGTTATTAACTTTTTGAAATTCGCACAAGGATTTCCTCTGAGGTCTTTAAAAAGAAATTTAAAAATTCGCAGTTTGTCATTCTTTTATATTATATATATATATATATATATATATATATATATATATATATATATATATATATATATATATATATATATATATATATATATATATATATTAGGGTGTTTCATAAATTAAAAGTTTGGAAAAATTTTAATCCACATGGATCCCCTTGTTCCATTTGCTGAGGAGACTGATAAACCGAAGTATTAATTCAATAGTTTAAAGTTTACGGGTCCCCAGTTTGATGCTCTGGCAGATCATAAACGGAAAAAATTAAACAAAAATCTGTCAATGAATTTTTATTCAACAAACGAGTACCATTTCACTACACATTTTCACAAAGATACAAAAAACATAACCACTTCTTGCGAATCATTTGTCCATGAAATCCTTCTTGGTTTTATTCGGGTATTTCGCCCTATGCTGCATCACAGTTTTGAGCAAATACTGCTTCTGCTCTTCGTTCTTTGTCAGAGAACAGTTGAACTCTTTGGTGAGCGCGATGGCTCTTTCGGCCCGATCGTTGACGACAGAGATTTTGTTAACAGTTGCCGCTGCTTGCTTGAAGCCCTCTACTTCAGTCCACTCGGCAACTGGCTTTTTCAAGAATTCTGTGTCCAAGTCGAATGCATGGAAGAAAGCCATCGTCTTTCCTGTCACGAACTCCGCCGGTGTTTCGAGGCAAGATTCCTGACGTTCTTCCCTTGGGGTCGCTTGAGTTCCTTTTTCGATGCGGTCTTACCCAAACTGACGACCATCTGAGCCTTTTCTTCATCTGCCACATCTGCGTCGAAGAACGCCATGGCAATAAGAGTCTCAGAGATGTACCATAGGTGTCGAGACATGGCTTCTTGCGCAGCGTTAACACACGAATATTCCGACATGGCAAAGGCTTCCGCGTCACGCAGAAATTCCAGATCAACTGCGGCAGCCTTGCTTGAGGTTGCAGCACGAGTCCAACCTCGGATGTAGACGAGGGACACGAAGAGACCTACGGCTGTCAGAGCTTCCAACTCGTGACTCGACATCTTGAACTGCTTCTTCAGTAGAATTACTTTCAAGGAGTAGATGGCTATCGCCATCCATCGAGCGTGATGGTAAGCGCCAGGGGCTCTGAGAGGGAAATCCACCACTTTTGCTTCTCCCAGGAAGATGAGAACCAACTGTAGCAGTTCCTTGTAGTCATCGCGCTGATGCGACGTGCTCACCATCCCTCTCACCAGCAGGACTGACTTCTCCCTCAGTTCCCTCATAGAGTCATTGACTTGAGCAAAATCGTACGGCCGCACGTCCAACCGGTCGATGAACTTCCATTGTGCCTGAAACCTCTTGAAAACGGGTATATCGGGGCCACTTGAAGGGCCGTATGCACGCTTGAAGACGGAGCTGAGGATGACTTCATAGATGTGATGCCGACAGGGGAAGTACATGAGTTCTCTGCCAAGACCTTTCTCAATCAGGACGCAGGCCCCGATATGAATCCCGGTGTTCGACGCTGTCGTGTCGAAAGACAGTCCCCGCACACATTTTAGGAAAGAAAAACAACCTATTACAAACCTCAGAAAAGGTATTCATTTGGTGTGTACAGAAGCAATAGTTTGTGGCACATGGTGGACTATCGCAGATTTTCAAATTGACCACCGTTTGCTTCTAGGCACTGTTGACAGCGGCGAACAACTGAATGACAAACGTTGACCAAGATAACTGCTGGGATAGCTGCACACGACTGTTCAATTTCATTCCTTAGTTCTTGAAGTGTAGCTGGTTTTCTACTGTACACTACATCCTTCAGGTAGCCCCACAAGTAAAAGTCAGGTGGAGTTAAGTCAGGCGAACGTGGGGGATACTCAACACTTCCTCTTCGGCCTATCCACCAGTCTGGGAAATGTTCATCAAGATAGCCCCTGACATCACGATGGTAATGTGGGGTGCCTTGTCTTGTTGGTAGTAAACTTCATCTCCATACAGCTGATGAATGGCAGACACAATGGATACCTCAAGCATATGGAGGTACGCAGCATCAGTAACTGTCTCTTCAAAAAAGTACGGTCCCACAATACCCCTGGATATGACACCACACCAGACTGTAAGTCCTAGTAAATTCACTTCCTTCTCTACATGAATGTTCGGATTTTCAGGGGACCAATACACACAATTATGTCGGTTCATTGTACCATTGAGCTTGAATGTTGCCTCACCCGACCAAACAATCGTGTCCACAAACCGTGCATTCTCGGAATCCACCTTCTCTTGAAACCATTCAAAAAACTCAGCTCTGCGATCGGGATCGTCTTCAATCATTTCATGTAACAGACTCGGCACATAAGATTTCGATTTAGCTATTTTCAGGGCCGCCGAGAGGGCGGGGAAACCAGGTTAAATCCTCGGGGCCTGGAAAGAGGGGGGATAAAATCTAAAAATATTATTAAAGCAATTGATTAAATAACAGAGGAAATGTAATTAATGAACGTACATTTTATAGAGATTATCATACTGTATGTTTTGAATAGTGACTTGGACATATAATCAGTTTGTTTATGTACACAAAAACATTCATAAGATACTGAGTAAACAGGGGGGGCCCATATACCAATCCTTCCCCGGGGCCCGGGGCAGCTCTCGCCGGCCCTGGCTATTTTGAGAATGCGGTGTACATTTGCCCTGCTGATTCCAGTCTCACGAGCACATCGCCTTACAGATTTTTGTGGTGATCGTGTGAATTGCTGTAACACCATAGCAGAGTTTTCCTCACCCGTTGATGAGCGGGGTCTCACAGATCGTTGCTTGCACACGTCTTGCACAGTACCGTACGTCTCAAATTTATCACGAATTCTTGAAATTGTTCTTCGTGATGGAAGTTCCGTTGCAAATTCACGTCTCCACTCTCTTTACACTTCACACACATTTTCGAATTTCTAGTATCACTTCAAAATTGCTTTGCATTGTTTGAACGTCAAGCGTTCCTCCGCCATGTTGTTTATGCTTTGCATTATGGGTATCGTTTCGTTTTTGTCTTTACGACTAACGCCATCTGTTAGGTGTATGCCACACTAATTACAGATACATTAAAATTGGGTTCCACTATAACTACGTGATTAGATATTGGGTCTTTTCGGTATTAGGTCCGGCATTGGATTTTTTTCATGTTTTTGGTATAGACGTAGATTTTTACGCTGATTCCATTTCTGCAATCCGTTTCTTGGAGAAATAAACACGAGAAAAGTATGGCCCAAAACTTGTATTCAAATATCCACCTATACTTAACCTATGTTCGCGCGGCGAAAAAACCACGCTGGAAGGCAGTTTCCTGAACAATGGGTGTTCGGCGGAGTATGCCGCGAAACCAATGAAGTATTTATGTACGCTGTTCCGAATCGTTCGCGTCAAACGCTGGAGGCATGCATTCGACCGGGAACGACGATAATGAGCTACAAATGGAAAGCGTATGAACGCATCGAACAGCTTCAGTCACAAAACAGTGAACCACAGCGAAAACTTCGTGGACCCTTGAACTGGAGCGCACACGCAACGGATAAAGTCGACGTGGAACCAACTCAAACGCGGTAACAAGCGCCGGTGTGGTACGCACTGTTCCATGATCGACTCGTATCTCTGCAAGTTTCCCTGTAAACGTAATGAACTTGCACATAACTTTTTTCGTGTTTATTTCTCCAAGAAACGGATTGCGGAAATGGAATCAGCGTAAAAATCTACGTCTATACCAAAAATATGAAAAAAATCCAATGCCGGACCTAAAATCGAAAAGATCCTAGATATTCATTATAAAAATGTGTGTACATCTTTTTGAGACACCCTGTGTATACAGTATATATATATATATATATATATATATATATACATACATACATACAGGGTGTTTCAGGAGGAAAGGTCAATACTTCGGGAGGTGATAGTATCGGTCATTGTGAGAAAAAAAGTTCATATGAACATGTGTCTAATTCTGAATGGTTACGGAGATAGAGCTGTTTGAATCTACAAATACAAAAGCATTCTTAATGGTAATCAAGAAAGAGAAACCAATTACTGTTTCTAACATTTAATGTTTAAACATTGGCATTTTGAATGGTATCAGATACAGAAATGACAAATTTGTTACAGTTTACAATACGTTTTCGAAAATCCCACCGTCAACCTCAATGCACTTTGCAACTCGTGTGCGAAGATCGCGTGTTGTTCGTCTGAGTTGATCTTGACGTTCCTTTATGCGGGCAGCAGCATCCAAAATGCGCGCGAGCAATTCGTTTCGTGTATCCACTTTTCTTTTGTAAACTTGACTTTTCATCCACCCCCACAAACAATAATCTAACGGAAAGAGGTCTGGAGACCTTGGTGGCCATTGAATGGGACCACCGCGGCCGATCGATCGACCAGGGAAAGTTTGATTTAGGTATTGCATCACCAGACGGGTAGAATGTGGAGGAGCTCCGTCATGCTGAAAGTACATACCAGCGCGTGTAGCCAAAGGAACATCCTCCAATAGTCCTGGCAATTCATTTTGCAGAAATTCTAGGTAACTTTGTCCTGCAGGACGATTCTCTAAAGTAACAGGGCCAATTAACTGATCATCGATGATACCGCACCACACATTGGCAGAGAAGCGCACCACACATTGGCAGAGAAGCGATGTTGAAAATTTGTTTCCACAGTGGCATTTGGATTTTCGTCTGACCACCGATGAGAGTTACGAGTGTTGTTGATACCGTCACGGGTGAAAGTAGCTTCATCGGTGAAAAGTATTAATCGAAGCAATCGGCGATTAGCATTTACCCAATGACAAAATTCCAGTCGCATGGCAGCGTCTCCTGGTTGAAGGTGTTGTACACGCTGTACTGTACATGATATGGATGCAAGCCTTCCTCACGTAATGTTCGCCATACTCTCGTGTGTGGTACACCGAAACGTGTAGAAATTCTTCGTGAGCTAGTAGTAGGACTACGCTCTACCAACTGAAGAATGTTTTCCACCTCATCCACATCTTGTTGACCTTCACGTTCAAATGAAACATGAGCGCTGGGAAGTGTACCAATCTCACGCAGTGTGTTGAAAACCCTGGTAAACACACTTCGATCCGGAATTCTGCGGTTCGGAAACCGTCGACGGTATTCTGCAACAGCAGCTGTTGCACTTCCATCGCAAAAACCGTAGACATACACCATATCTGCATATTCGGCATGTGTGAAGGTGTGTGGCATTCTTAACACTGCTTCAAACACTAAACAATGTCACTGACAACAGTCAGCTGTCGATTGGCTTATGTTACATGCTTATAAGGGTGTCCCAAAAGTCACCTAGGGCTTTGAAATATTAATAACATTTCTCTTTGTTAATTTTTTATAATTATTTATTTATCAAAAGAAAATTTAGAAAATGAAGAAGAATTTTAATTATTTATGAAAAACGATGCTACTTAGATGTCCTCCATTTTCGGCTTCGCAAAGACGGGCTCTTTCGACAGCATTTTCCATGACGGCTGCCAATAACTCTGGCTGCAGCGCTCGAATTTCTGTACAGATGCTGTCTTTGAGCTGCTGAATTGTCTGGGGCTTATTCACGTACACACACTCCTTCAGGTAACCCCAAAGAAAATAATCAGGAGCCGTCAAATCAGGCGAGCGTGGTGGCCAAGCAACGGCTGAATTACGCGAAATTATTCGGTGACCGAAAATTTGCCTTATGAGCTCTATCGTGACTCGGGCCGTGTGGGGAGTTGCTCCATCTTGCTGAAACCACATCTCAGGCCTGTCCTGCACCGCAGGGCGCACTAAATTCTCGATCATGGCTTGATATCGTACGCTAGTGACCGTCGTTGCATTGCCATCCTCATTTTCAAAAAAGTAAGGCCCGATGATCCTTTGAGACGTTACACCACACCACACAGTGCACTTGAGGGGATGCAACTCGCGTTGGTGAATAACCCTAGGATTCTCTAATCCCCACCTACAGTTCTGCTTGTTCACAAAACCGTTAAGATTGAAATGTGCTTCATCGCTCATAATCAATTGATGAACAAATTCGTTTTCTTCATTGGCCAACCGCTGAATGTGGACTGAGTAATTTAAGCGTTGATCATAATCAGTCGTTTCAAATTTTGCACAAATTGCACTTTGTATGGGTACAGGTGCAAATCATTTCTCATAACGAGATGCAGTGACGTCCGAGACATCCCCAACTGGCCAGAACGTCGCGGATCGATGTTCTGGTTCTTCTTTAATATTCTCTCGCACACGTTCACGATTTTCCTGCGTACGGGCTGAACGTGGTCTTCCAGTTCGTGGCAAGTCACTTACGGAGCCATATTGCTGAAAACGTTGAATCAACCGACGAATCATGAAATCCGTAGGCGCCTTTCTGACATTGAAATGTCGGCGATATGCTCTTTGGGTGAGAACAATTGATCCCCTAAATTCAAAATAAAATTCAACGATTTTAGTTCTTTGTTCTGTTGTGAATTTTTCCATGGGTGAATTTCAAAAATTAGTAATTAAATATCTGAAAAGAAAAATATAAAAAAAATATTAGTAAAAAAGTTATTAATATTTCAAAGCCCTAGGTGACATGGTTCAAGGTTATAGGGGAGGGAAGGGGGAGGAAGAGCTGCGCGCTCATCAGATTGAAACAGCTCTATCTCCGTAACCATTCAGAATTAGACACATGTTCAATTGTTCATATAACTTTTTTTCTCGCAATGACCGATACTATCACCTCCCGAAGTATTGACCTTTCCTCCTGAAACACCCTGTATATATATATATATAATATATATAATATATATATATATATATATATATATAATATTTATTTGGGCCCTGCGAAGGTTTGAGATTCGATCTGATTTCGAATCGAGAGAGAGGATTCGATTTGATTCGTTAGCATGGCCTCCGATTCTATATTTTCGAATCTCGATTAAGTCTGGTAAACAACATCAGTGATATTGTTTTGAAGAACATTTTCGTAAATAAACACTTTTCTTTTTACTTAGATTATAATTCAATCTATATACTGAGACCAATCTCTTGTGCAATAACACTTTTATCATACTTTAATACCATTGTTCCTCCTCATGATCGAATACTTAATACATTTTTTTTAGAAGGATTTACTTTGTACTTTGTCCTTTGTCCTTTGTTCTCAAGAAGATTTAATTAATTTTATGCTCATTATTAATTGTGTGCAGAAACACTGTAATCTATATGTGTACAGTTGATTCGATTTGAATCGAGTTGATTTGATTCGATTCGGAAAAAAAATTGTGATTCGTAGAGCCCTAATATTACACACACACACACACACACACACACACACACACACACACACACACACACACACACAATGGTCCCCTGAGAAACTTGTATGTATGTTAAACACAGACCGTGCATGGAACAAGGAACTCTTCTGGGAAATTACATCCACTATAGTTCGAATAAGTAATGATAAATGACAAATACTATAGTTTTTTCTTTTCCATCATGGGAAGCCCATGATGGAAAAAAAAACTATAGTATTTGGCATTTATCATTACTTATTCGAACTATAGTGGATGTAATTTCCCAGAAGAGTTCCTTGTTCCATGCACGGTCTGTGTTTAATAAATATATATACAGAGTGTCCCAAAACCATGTATACATTTTTAAAAAACTTATAACAGGCGAACCCACTAACGGATTCAGATGATTTTTATTTCTTTTATAGGTAAAATATACAACATCGAAATGATAGATAGTTTAATTTGTTTTAAACACGTAAGTGTTCGAAATGTCGACCATTGACATCAATGCACCACTGCGCTCTTTGATTCACTGATTGGCAGACTTCAACAAAAATGTTTGTAGGGATATTTCTACACGCTTCTTCAACTGTGCTCTTTAGTTGTTCAAGTGATGTAGGTCTTCTACTGTATACTTCATTTTTCAAATGACCCCATAAAAAAAAGTCAAGTGGGTTCAAATCTGGTGAACGTGGTGGATACTCGATACTACCTCGTCGTCCGATCCACCGATAATGAAATGTTTCATCAAGGTAGTTCCTGACATCCTGATGGTAATGAGGAGGTGCTCCATCTTGTTGAAAGTAAATGTCCTCATCTCCGTATAACTGTCGAATTGCAGGAAAACATTTTCCCCGAAGCATGTTGAGGTAGCTATGACCGGTAACTGTACCATCGAAAAAGAATGGACCAGCCAAACCTTTGGAAGAAAAACCACACCAGACAGTTATACCCGGTAAATTTACATGTCGTTCCACATAAATGTGTGGATTTTCTTGTGACCAGTATGTACAGTTATGACGATTAATTATACCATTCAACTTAAATGTAGCCTCATCAGACCACACAATTTTGTCCGCAAATTGGCCATCTTCTGTGTTTTTTACTCGAAACCATTCGCAAAACTGGATTCTGCGATCCGGATCATCCTCATTCAAGGCATGTAATAATCTCGGGATGTAAGATTTCCATTTAGCATTCTTCAGAATTCTGTGGACACTTGTCTTACTTTTCCCTGTTTCACGAGCACATTGTCTCACAGATTTTCTTGGTGATCGGTTGAATACCTGTAGCACTTCATCAGAAGTGTTAGCATCTGTTGATGTCTTTGGACGCCCAGTCGCTTGCTTGTACACATCATGCACAGTACCGTATACTTCAAATTTCTCACAGATACGTGAAATGGTAAGTCGAGTTGGAGGATTAGTTCCAAAATTGTCTCTCCACTGTTGTTGAACCTTTGATATCTTCTGAACTTTAAAATACGACTTTAGTATCTATTTTCGTTGCTCAAATGATAAGCGCACACTTCCATTTTCCATGTTTACTGTAGGCAGGCAAGGCTATTACTAATTTCGATTTTGTATCTCCTTAGGCTAGGCAAGGTTGTTAACAATTTCGCTGTTGTATCTCTTAGGCTATAGGCTATAAAAAGAAATAAAAATCATCTGAATCTGGTAGTGGGTTCGCCTGTTATAAGTTTTTTAAAAATGTATACATGGTTTTGGGACACTCTGTATATATATATATATATATATATATATATATGATGAATAAAACCACGAAGGAAAGGAAACACAAAATGGTGCTCAAGCGCTTTCGTCTAATGACATCCTCAGGAACACTTTGTCCTTTGTCATTAGACGAAAGCGCTTGAGCACCATTTTTGTTTCCTTTCCTTCGTGGTTTTATTCATCATAAATATTTTTCACGTGTTACCTTCGTAAAATAATTTTCATATATATATATATATATATATATATATATATATATATATATATATATATATATACAGGGTGGGCCGTAAGTTTCCATACATAGGAAAAATAAACATTTTTTTATGGACAACCATTTTTATTTATATAATATGCTCTACATGGTTGCCACTGTTTTGAAAACACATTTCAATACGTGTTCCCCACTGTTGATGAACACGCATTAGCACAGTTGACGTTATGCTTGTAATGGCGTTGGTGATACGTTCCTTTAGATGATTTATGTCTCGTATCTTTTCCTGATACACCATGGCCTTCAAGTGCCCCCAAAGATAGAAATCAAGGGGAGTGAGATCTGGGGATCTGGGAGGCCACTCCACAGGACCACGCCGACCAATCCAAGCATCCGGAAACTGCTGCTGATCCAAATACCGACGCACGTGAAGACCATAATGAGGTGGAGCTCCATCTTGCTGGAAGTAAACTGGGAAGTTACCTTCCTCGTTAGCAGGGATGGGAAAATCTCTTCTTGCAACATGTTAAGATACCTTTCGGCATTAAGATTTCCACTGACAAAAATTGGTCCAATAATTCTGTCACCCCATATCCCGGCCCCACCATCACTTTACCGGCACCTTGCATCTTCGTCGGACTCAGCCAGTTAGGGTTAGCATTACTCCAATAACGTATGTTTTGCCGATTAACCTCTCCATTGACGTAAAAATTTGCTTCATCAGTAAACAAGATCTTACGTCAAACGCATATTCTTAGGGTATCTGAAACATAAAAACAAACGTTTAATTTTTCCTATGTATGGAAACTTACGGCCCACCCTGTATATATATATATATATCAGTGGCGACTCGTGACATTTTTGTTCAGGCATGCAATGTTATGGAATGGAAGAAAAGCATCCGCCTAACCCTCTTGCCCAAACTTTGCATATTGTTTACATAGAACTTAGCAAGTTAAAGGTGTTTTACAAACTTTTGGGGACCTCTTTGAAGGAAAGTTCATTTAATGTTAGGCTTAAATATGCGAACAAAAAATTAGACATTTATATATAGTAGTTACCGAATTGATCTAAAGAAAAAGATACAAATTTAAAATTTACCTTAAATAATTGTGAAGCATTATTTGAATTGAAATTCTGCTCTCCTAGTTTTCCTGCAAAATTCTTCGATGACCAAATTGTAAAAGTACTCTCGATTCTCCATAAGCTTCTTGAGGAAATTTTTTTCAATTGAAATTAAGGCAAGATTAGATAGCCTTTCTTCACTTTGGGAACTCCGTAAATAACTTTTAATTCTTTTAAGAGCAGAAAATGATCGCTCAACACTTGCTGTCGATATTGGTATAGTTAGAATCAAATTCGTCAATTTATATATTTCCTTAAGACCTTTGTGCATTCCGCTTTCCAGTAGATATTTTAGGAGCTCAGCAACATTCTTTTTGGCAAAAGATTTGTGCGAATATAAAACACACAATTCAGAACGGAGACGAGGAAACTCAAAAATGAATTGTAGCTTCTTTTCAAAGATTCAAAAGCTCTCTCTGGGAAAGTAACATCATAGAACTCAAATTTTTTGCAATCTAAAAGCTCAATGAATTCCAATTTTTCCATTGAACTGAAACGCTCTTTCATTTGAAGAAGTATATTATCGAATATTTCATGAAATAGTTGACTATACTTCTCTTGTGGAGAAAGACTCTGTTTCCTTTTACATACAGGTTCACCACATCTTTCTGTTATCAAGTCCCACATATCTGCAAATTTTGTATCCCTTATTTGTTTGATTTTTTTCATAGTGCTTTCAACGGTGATTGAGCTATACACAATATCCATAGATTTTGTTTGCAGCACATTAAATAGATATTCAGTAAAAGGAAAAATTGAAGAAAATACTTCTAATAAAAAATTAAAATCGGAAGTATCGATACCAGCAAGCAATCCGCGTGCACTTTTTTGTTTTTTCATCAAATTTCTTTGGGTTTTCAAGAATGCTTTTTAAAAGATCTATTAAATCTTCTTTATTTTCCTTAACTCTTTCAACTAGACGAGATGAATAGTTCCACCGCGTTGGAGCCAGTTTAGGGAAACGCTTTCCAACAACTTTGTCAAGCATTGAAGTTCGCTTAGTTGAACTGCTGAAAAATGATGACAAACTTCCTAATACTGAAAAAAAATTATTACATTCGGAAATTTCAGCGACAGCTTGGGATAAAACAAGGTTAAGTTTATGGGCGTAGCAGTGAAGAAAAATAGCCTCTGGTACAGTTTCTCTAATCTTTGTTTGTACTCCATTAAGATCGCTCCCCATAACAGCAGCACCGTCGTAGGTTTGAGCAACTAATTTTTTCAAACAGCCCAGTTCACCTAGTTGCCTTATAGATAAATCAGAAATCGCTCCTGCACTTCTATCATTGCTGACGTCATTGAATTTTATAAATCGTTCACAAATCTCTCCATGTTTATTAACATAACGAACAACAGTAGAGAGTGAGAAAAACAGCTGACATCAGATGTTTCATCTAATAAAATCGCCACATACATGCAGTCGATAAGCTCACGTTTTATTTGTTCTAACATAACTGCACTAATAGATTGAATTATGTCATTCTGAATAGCAGATGATGTTCCCTTAAAAACAGTCGCAGTTTTTAAATGGTTTTGAAGCTTTTCATCGAATTCTCCCATACAAAATACCAATTCACTATAGTTACCCCTATTGTCAGCGTTTTCTTCTTCATTGTGACCGCGAAATGCTAATTCTTGCATACCTAAAAAACATGTTATCCTAATCAAACGTTTCAAAATTTCTCGATTCTTATTAACTTCTTCGTTATGTCTGGAAATGGCAACTGATTTCTGCTTGTCGAGTATTAAATCAATTCTTTCTGACTTTCCAAATGTTTTAAGATCAACAAATGCATTTATGTGAGCAAGAGATTTTTCATGGCGAGAAATTGCAGTATGTAAATTGTTTAAATCGTCGTATCCACGACTAACAGAATTCCACACAGAGTTATCTCTTGAAAATAGGAAACACGACCAACAGTACAATTTGTTATTTGAAATATTTCCACATAACCAGGGAACATCATCATACAGCTTAGGATTAAATTTCCTAGTGAAGCCTTTATTTCTTTGCTTAAATTCAAATGTGGAATCGGTCTGCCATTATTCAATATGCGCTTTTTCTCATCAAAAGAGAGTGAGTAAAATCTTCTAGTCTTCAATTGATTAAACACATCGTCAGTCATTATGGGCACTACAATGCTATAATTAAAGCACAAAAGGGAACACCGAACACAAGTGGATGCTTGCGGCGGTGGTACTGGAAAGAAGCCTTGTCAGAATTGCCAGATGTTACTTTTGGTGAATGCACCTATAAAACTGAATGCATGCCGTATTATTTTCATTAATTAAAAAAAATCAGAACAAAGCTTTTAATTATTTTTAGTAAAAATATTAAGTAAATTTTCTAAGCATATTTTAAAACATATTGCCTTTTGAATTTAGCTATGAGGCTCAAAAAAAATATCTTATGGATAGTGAGAAGTCTCCTTAAAAAATTGCCCAAGGCAAGGCGGTGTAAACAAAATCATGTCTTATTTCACTAGACAATAAGAACATTTTTCTGTACCCAGACTGAATTAGTGAATGCGTTAGCTACAAGTATTTCGATCTGTGTACAGAAAAATGTTCTTAATTGTCTAATGAAATAAGACATAATTTGCTTACGCCCAATAGCCAGTACATGCGTGATTGAAGCCTTAGACTTTTTAGTTTCTGAAAATTATTTTTGTCAATTATAATCCTTACTTAGATCTGAAAAGAGAACATATTTAACACATGCATTGCATGCGTTGCATTCATTAAGAAATCGCCACTGATATAGATATATATATTATATATATATATATATATATTAATAATAATAATAATAATAATGGTCGCCGAAAAAGAACAGTAGATTGTTTAGTTTCTTATAAAGTATTTGAAATATAAATTTGTACGAGACATCATTATTTTCCCTGAACTTGAGTTTTTTCTTGTAGTTTAGGCTAAGCATATCATCGAATTTACAGTATAAGATGCATGGCGTATTCTACAACTGAACGTGTGCTTATTGTGAAACGTTATTTTTATACAGTGTGCGAGTGCAATGTGAATTTAAAGTACAGTTTGGAGTAAGGGAATCCCCCAAGCAGATCTGCAATAAAGAGACTAATGAAGAAATTCAAAGATACTGGAGATGCGAAAGACAATTTGAAAAGGCGTATTCGTAGAAAGAAGACTACCATCTTGTACTGCAAATTCGGTGATAGTCTCGTCTAAAGTATATGAAAAATAAAAACCGTCCGCAAAGTTCCGTGAAAATAATTGTGTGTTGTACAAGTTTATATGTCATATTCTCTGTAATATATGAATTACGCAAAATAGTGTGTTCTTTTCGGAGAGACCCTGTATCTGTAAAAATGTATTTGTGTTGGAAGAAATACATAGATTGCATTTAAAAAGATTTGTGGCTTCAATAGTTCATTTTTGTTAATTCCCTTTCAGAATTTTTATCATGCTTCCCTTCGGTTGGGAAACCATTTTGTGATTGTTCACATTTTTTCTTATTTTTATTCCGTTTAATTTTGACCTGTGGTTGTTTGGGAAACCTTAAATTCGACCATCTAAAATTCACAGGATGATTAGTCATGACTTAAACTATTACGTATCATCTAACGAAGTTGATTGCTTAACAACTTTGGCGGCCACATTGGCAAATGTTTTGGAGGGAAATTTTCAGGTTTTTTTTTTCTGGAACTACTAAACCAGTCGAGTTGAAACTTGGTGTACATGGACCCTAAAGATAACCGTTTCAGGCCTGTTCAAGGGAAGTAAGTCGTTCCTTCAACAAATGTGAACGTACTTGATCCAGAAAATTGAGGCTGTTTTCTTGAAATGCTGAATTGTGGTACCCGTTTGGCTGCAGTTATATTTCTAATTCCTGTTTAATTAAATTCATAATTTTAATACAAAATTGTTTGAATGAAATATATATATTTTTCATAAGTGAAATTTTTTTCTATTACAAGATTTCTCCTTGGATTAAAATAATTTATAAAAAGAACCAAACATTATTTTGATGCACTCTTACGAGGAGAGTTTGGTAAACAACAAACTACTTTTTGTTTATTCTTTCACATGGAAAACATTACT